>CBVK0102740116.1:0-16354 GCA_900067695.1 Picea abies
GACTTCGGTGAGATTTTTTCCCCTGTTGTAAAATTAACTTCCATTAGAGTACTAATGTCTCTTTTTGCAACATTCAATCTAGAAATAGAACAGATGGATGTGAAGACAACGTTCCTACATGGGGAACTAGAAGAGGAAATCTACATTAAACAACATGAAGGATTTGTAGTAAAGGGAAAGAAATATTTGGTGTGCAAACTGAAAAGATCCCTTTAAGGTCTAAAGAAATCACCAAGGATGTGGTACCAAAAGTTTGACACATACATGCTTATTTTGGGGTTTGTGAGAAGCAAAGTTGATCACTACATATATTCCAAAGAAGAATACGGTCATTTCATATATGTGGATTTGTATGTCAATGACATGTTGTTGATTGGAAACATCATGGATGCAAAAAAGGAGGTGAAGAAGCGGATATCCTCCAAGTTCGACACGAAGGATCTTGGTGTAGCATATTAATATTTGGAATGGATATTAAGATATATCGAGCAACTAGAAATCTATCGTTGAACCAATCAAAGTATATTGAACCAATTTTGAAACGTTTCAACATGCATGATTGCAAACCTGTGAAGGTGTCAATTCCCGTGGGAGTAAGGCTAACTGTTGAACAATGTCCATGGACACAGGAAGAAATAGAGGACATGGCATGTGTTCCTTATGTAAGTGTTGTTGGTATTCTAATGTATGCGATGGGATTCACTCAACCCGACATTGCCCATGTAGTGGGAGTGTTGAGCAGATACATGTTGACACCCGGGAAGGAGCACTGAACAATTGTCATAAGAGTATTAAGGTATTCATGTGGCACAAAATATTATTCTATATTCTAACAAGGAAAACTTGGAGTTGACAGTAAATTAAATGTACATGGATTTTTCAACGTCGGTTGGGCTTGATATCTAGATAGATGGAGGTCAACTAGTGGAAATGTGTTCAAAATGTTCGGTGGAGAATTCAACTAGATGAGTAAGAGACATTGTGGTCATAGCCTTGTCAAAAATAAAATTTGAATACATGGAAGCCACTCATGGAAGCAAAGTAGCAATATGGCTACAAAGGTTGTGTTCAGGGGTCGAGTTTGAGTAGAGAGCTATGAAGATAAGTTGCGAAAACCAAAGCACAATATTTTTGGCAAAGAACCCTGCTTATCATTTTAGGACTAAGCACATTGATGTACAATACCATTTCATGATAGACATAGTGGAAAGCAACAAGGTGTTGCTGGATAAAGTAGACACATTGGAAAACATACTCGTTGACCAAGTCTATGAGTGTTGTGAAGTTCTCTTGGTGTAAAGAGGAAATGGGCATTCCTTCCCTGGGTCTGTGAACGAGAGTTTAGAGTCTCTCGATTTCAACAAAGAAGACAACAAGTGGGATAATTTTGGGTTTTTATATTCTTTACAGTGAAATTAAAGGTGGATCGACTGACATTCAAAGTTGAGGTAGATTGACAACAAGTCGAAGGTCGAGGTGGATCGACAGCCAGTTAAAGGTCGAGGTGAGTCGATCAGGTAAAGTTGAAGTCGAAGGTCGAGGTGGTTTGACATGGTAAAGACATCGACAACAATTCAAAGAGGTCAACATACAAGAGGTCGATAGGTAGGTGTGTGGAAACTGACTGAAGATAGAATGAAGGCAGGCTGGTAGTCGACGGGTAATCTGACTTGGTAGTCGACTGTAACAAAATCCCAAGTTTCGCAGGATTTGTAGCCAATGATCTACGTGGATTTGTAACTGTTTTTGGACCCCTTTTATTTTGGGTTTTTCCTATTGTAAATCCTATAAATAAGGTGTGTTGTAAAATCCAATCTTAAATCTTTAGATGATGAATGACTAATTGCCAAGAGTCTGTAGAGGTTGTTGGTCATGTAGATGTAAGCCAAATTTGCTACAGGGTTGTTCTTGTGTAAGCAATAGGGTATGATGTCGATTTTGTATTAGGTGTGGATCAAGGTTAGACATGTAACCTTTTTTATGAATGAATAAGACAACAAGAGAGCAGAATGCTTAAGGAATGATGGTTTTCCTAGTTTGGGTTTCTAGGGTAAAATATTTGTGTATAGTTTGTTTGTTGTGTCATTTACTTTCTTGATTATATATTTCTTCCTATATTATTCTAGATTTAGCATGGAAGTGTGTCTCACTTCCTAACATACCTTGGGTTGGCAGCTTCTATTGTTCTAACTAGTCCCCCCTCCATATTTCCATTCATTGAGGGTGGTTGGTTTCTCAACCACCAATCTTCCCTCATTAACTGGTTTGTCTTAGGACTAGGAAAATAAATTATTACTTCCAGATTAAGTGTTTTTCTTGGGTCATATTGGCATGATGAAACCCCTCTCTATGTTTCCTCACTCTTTCCTCTAGTGGTATCATGGCAAGTACTTTCAAGGCTTCACCCATCAATCAACTAGTTGACATTTCTCCAATCAAACAATAATTACAGTTACAATGTCCATATGCCCAGAATGGAAATTATTACATATAATCAGGCGTTTATAAAAAGAGGTATTACATATGGAACAAATACCATATTGAAAGAATGGAACCCCTTCCCTTCTTAGAAGCCCAATATATAACATAACCTAATAATTTTCTAGGGTTAGGGTTAAGGTTTTTGCATGCCTCAACCCTCAATTAATGTTAGGGTTTTGGACACTCTAGAATATTCTTGAAATTCCACGCGTGACTAGTCACACACGTTTGAGTAATAGGGGCTAATGTGGAATCCACTTGGTTCCATGGTGGTCAATAGGGTAGGTCAACTTGCAAGAGGGATAACTTCTTCATACAAATTTTGTTTGAGGTGATTCTTAAACCATTGGAAATCTATCGATATGTATAACAATGTCAAGGGGTTGGAAACTATGCTCACAAAGTTTTGACTCCAAAAAGTGTTGTTTTATGCCTTAAATTAGCTCTGGAAGGCTCTAGACCCGAAATCTCTAAATTGGGACTTGCCACTAAAATGGGCCTTGCAAGCCAATTCCTCCAATTTTTCCACCTAGAAAGTATCAAGATAAAGCACAAATTATATAATGATCCATTCTGGATCATTGCTAGTATTTTCATCTTTTTGCAATGGGTGCAAAATCATTTTTTTGTTATTTGGAGAAAGAGGGAAATTAAATCTACAGTGTGAATGTTAATATTTTTTAGAAAATTTGTTGCGATGATGGATTTTAATATTAACAATATTGTGAGTAAGTAATGTTGAATATGATTATGTATACATATTGACAAACTTTGCAACCTTTTCATATGAAGCTTTCTTGTAAATAGGTGCATGCTTTACCCATACAAGCGCATGCTCATGTTCATTTCCTCTACTTTGGAATTCAATTGTGAAGAAATAGTCTATGAACTCTCCAAATATGTCACTATTTTTTGAAATCAAACTTTGAAAAGTTGACATCCAATGTCTATAGTAATGGCTACGAATGACAGGATGATTCCTAATTAATGAGTCAATATTTTCCTAAAAAATTCTTTCAACATGTATACCTATACACTTTTTTCTAATCTCTTTTAATGCATTGCATAAGGGGTCCCAAACATGTTCAACACTACTGAATGTGACAAAGAATGTAGGATGGCCAAGTTGCCTTATCATTACAAAAACATATTTTCTCATGCTTTTAAAATAATCAAGCAAAGTGTACATGCTTCTAAGACTTCGAATTCCAATTGGTGATTGAAGTACTTCTTGAGGTTATTTTTGTACATCACATATTTTGCAACCAAATTTTTACCTTTCATCTCTCCTTTGAGAATATATATCCAAGTAGAATTTGAAACTTGGTTTATAGGATTCCAAATTGATTTAAAGAAAATGTTAGTCACCCGTGTTGTAAAAGCATTGGTAGGAATTAAAAGTTCACATAGTTATATTTGTTGATAAGAAAAATGTTTCATGATATCATTAGGGAAACTAGATCCATATATCAAGGTTGGGAAATTTAGTTCTTCAAATAACTTTTCTTGGAAAATTCCTAAAGTTTTAACGCATTCATAAGGGGAAATTTGTATGAACTTGTTGTCTGAGTCATCAACTAAATGAGAATGAACATAACCATGTACTATTTTTTTAGATATTTGTTAAATATCATCATTGTCGTCAATAGAATCTAATAATTATATGTTTAATAATTCATTAATGTGTTCTTAAATGTTTTGATTTACGATTTATTCCCATTCATTGTGGATAACAACACCTTCATTCTTGTAGAGAGTAGTGTTACATAAGTCATGAAGCACATGCAAAACATTTTTTGGAAAAACATTCCCAAACAAATAAGCATTTTTGTATTCCAATTTTTTATTATTCATGACAACAATTGTCATCAAGTCTGATAAGCTTCTAGGCAATGCAACTTATATTAGGTCCAAATCTGTAGGAGCATTTATAATTGTTCCTATAAGTCCAATTTGAGCCTTTTTGTACCCAAGTTTCCTTATTTGTGCAAAAGACATCCTCGACTACACCAACCTCTCTTTAAAGTTGTCAAGGTCTTCACTGACACTAATTATTTGTTTCACAAAATTTGTGGAGGACATGCAAAAATAAGCAATTGTTCACTGGTAAGTGCATTTTTTGCAAATATGGTCATTTTGATCAATGACTTTAAATATTTTGTCTTTTGTCAAAGATGCAAAAGTCTAAGATATTATGACATTGTTAATGTTAAATATGTATGGATAGAATTGCAGTCACTCACAAATTGCATATACATGAGTTGGTGTGTCTTGAATTGCTTCTAGATTTGCTTCAATTGCACCTTTTCTTTTTGCATATGTTTGTTTTTTCAAACATGTCAGTGCACATTGTCTTCATAGTTATTGCTTCAAGTGGCGCAATTTTGCAAAAAAAAAAATTAATCATTTTACAAAAGTGATCCCTATCATTGTGATTCTAACCTTTTAATCTAGTTGAACAATGCAATTTTCTCTCTTGCTTTCATTTTGTTCCTTTCTTGCATAGCTCTTTTGTTGCAAATTGTCCTGTTGCTTCTAGTTCTACTTTTCCCTTCACTAGAGAGTAAATAAATTTTTCTTCTATGTATTTTATTCTTTAGAGTGTTGTTTATAGCGATTCTAACTTTATTTACTCCTAGTTCAATGCCACATTTACTATTTTCAATTAACTGAGAGCAACAGTAGCATTGTAATCAATTGGAAACAATGCTTCAAAATATGTATGGGAGGATCCTAGCCTAAAACTAAGCAAGATAGAATAATTTCCAAAACATGGGATGAATAGAATTTAAAGATAATAGTTTGTGATTCTATACTCCAGATATAAAAGTTGATGTGAAGGAGCTCACATAACCATTGCATTGCAAAATGATCTCCTCCTATGTTACCATCTTGAAATAAGACCGACAAATTGATGTAAGATTTAAAATCAATGATGCATTTCTCTTTTCTATTGATCTTGTTCACAAGATACCTATTTAGGCATGTAATTTCCCTAATGTCATGTGCAACATAAGAATTATAGATAGTTTGTGTAACTATTTTTTTCTGAAAGAATGCACATCAAACCATTGTGTGAATTTGAAAATAAATGCAAATAATGAGTCATGAAAATATCCAACAATAGCACTAATAGTGGCTCAAAGTGGCCACATGATGGATATTGATCATGGAACAATAGTCTATATTCATATTCTACTATATCTCTATTGAAAGAAAGGTATTGTGTTCCTGTTCTACATGACTAGATAGATACTGGGACAAACAACCAACTAGAAAAAACATTTAACACATAAAATATCACCCCGTAAATTGAAGGCCCTTGGAATAGAAACAATAATATTGTTGTATCCTTGGCTCCTAATTTACTTTGTCAACCCGGGGTTCATACAAACTTAATAGGTGCTATGCACTGTGTATGTCATATGCACTTTGTTGGAATATTGAGAGGGGCGGGGGGTGAATCAATATTATGCAATATTTTATCACTTTTAATCAGTTAATGGAAGCATTAAATTTATTAGCAATATATCATCAATATCATGAGCAGTTGTAATCAACAGAGCATGAAAAATAACCACAGATACATAGTACACAAGAATTTACATGGAAACCCAAATGGGAGAAATCCATGGAATGTTTTCTTATATGTCAAAGATTACATTCATAGGAAGCACCAACTAGAAGGAGGCACCATCGTGACATAAAACTGATGGGCGTCGGGCTCTGCTCTTGCAAGCAATCCAGGAGTGACTTCCATCGCCAACATGACACACGTTTGGCTCTGACATCCTTTCCCAACCCCAAAGGGCAATCAGCCACTGTAATGGTTTCGACACTCGTATCTTCCATACTTGATTTTCCACACTATGGCACACGAATTTAACTCATTTAAACCAAAGAGGAGCGGCGGCATGGACAAAGACATTACAGGTCATTCAAAAGGGTGACTGGGATCACGTAAGTATTAAACAATCGAGACTAACGAGCTCTACAGGTATGCATCAATTTATTTTTTATGTTTACATCTTACTATGCTTTTCCTGATAAGTAATTTCTAAACCATTTCAATCCCAATTGTAGGAAATATCCTTCCAACTACCAAATAAATTTTGTTTTGTAACCTCACCAAGGAACCCAAAAGAAACATCGAAGCAAAATCGACAAAGCAGTGAAGGATATCGGACTCCCCGAGTTCGATAGCCCCGACAATTTCATCGACTTGAGCAACGTAGTCAAGTCACATACCAAGCAAGATTAATTGCGGGCCGAAGAGCTCGCAAAGATGACCAATGTGGTGCCAGGTCAAGTACGACAATTCATGCTCGAACCACGCTACAACAGTTGAACTCCAGTCTAGTAAAGTACCGGACAAATGCAATGGACATCATATGGATTCACCCAGCTCCAATGGAACAACATAGATTTCCATGGGCCCAAACTTGTGAAGAATTGTTTATCAGTTGGTCTCAGTACAAAATAAGTCACCATTTTCAAGAGATATCTTGAGTTGACTGTTAAAGAAACTGTTAGAGGATGATGCCACGTGGCAATTTTTGTTTGTCTTAAACTGCACTTAACTTTTATTTTCAGTTGAACTTTACATTATAAATAAAGACATCGACCAATTAGTTAAGGTTCGATGGTTGTTGCAAGAACTCTTTCTTTATGGTTGTTAAGAATTACTTTGAAGCTGCTATGAATTGAGAAGTCCTTCTGGACCAAAGACAAAAGTTATTTTCATCAAATGCATTTGTGAGTGGATGCAGAGAAGAACTATGTCCTATCTCGTTTAATGAATAGATGTAACAAGTAAGAGTTGTCCAATTTATTGTAAAGTTATCTGGTGCAATGCTTTGTTGTTCTTTTCTTTAATGATGAAGATGATGAATCATTCTGTGATTATGTGATGAATGATTATGGTAGATGAATTATTTTTCTTGTCGTTATATTATTGCATATGTGTTTTCTTTCTGATAATTAGTAATCACAAACATTAATTGGATGCTCACATGGTTAACGTATTAGTACTAGGCCTGTGGTATAGAATTTTCATCTGCATGTTTGAGTAGCGGGTTATCCCAAGCTCAGCCTCTTCCCCAGTAGTTAGAACTTAATTCTGTTATGTTGCCTAATTGGTTTATACCGGCTTACACCTCACATCAGTCCCATCCAAGAGAAAATACAAAAGAGATAGTCCAAATTGAAGGAAGAGCCTTCACAAGAAAACGTTAAATCCCATCGATTAATTGGCCGGATTGCAAGATCTAGAGAACCATTCCATTCCAAACACTGCAAAGTCTATTTGGGCCTCGGTGGCAGGTTTGGTTCATATTGTTGAAATAGGGATTTGAGACCCATCGACATACCCTTAGATTCATAATCATCTATTGGACCTTTTCAGAGTTTTTGTTTGGATTTTGAGAACCCTCCTTTAGCTTGATTAATTCTTCCTGGAGTGACTTATTTTTCTTCCTTTCTCTTTTTAGCTCTCTTAAGGCACTTATTAGTTCTACTTCAATATCTACTTCACCTTCTTCTTCATCACTTTCAATATTTTCTTTCTGAGTTTCTGTTGTCATGAAGAAAACTCTTTCTGAGTCACTATCACTATCATCATCTTCATCAGATGAGGATCTGTCTTCTTTTGAATATAATCTTTTCTTGAAGACTTTTCTTTTATTTTCCTTCTTGTTTCCCTTCTAAAAAAAAAATTCTTTCTTGGGAACTTCTTCTTCATCATTCTCTTTATTCTTAGCATATGGAAATTTATTAGAAAAATGACCAATTTAACCACAATTAAAACATTTAAATGGAAGATTACCTTTTTACTTGCAGTTCCTTTCTTTAACTTCCTCACGAAGTTGGCCATTTCTTAATCTTTATCTAAATCATTATTGTAGCTACATTATGGCTTTGGATTTTTCTTATTATTCTTTGTCTTCTTGGATGCTTTAAACATTGTTTTCTTCTTGGATGACTTGTCCTGCTTTGTTCTCATTTCATAAGTTGTGAGAATTTTGTGTAACGCATCCATCCTCAACGTAGCCATATCTACTCTTTCTTATAGGGATGAAATACTAGGATCAAATATCATTGGAAGATACCTTAGTATTTTTTGAACAATTACTGGTTCTTTAATTTCTTCTCCCAATCCTTTAATAACATTTACTATTTCATCGACTCGTAGAAAGTAAGTTGTAATATATTCATCTTCCTTCATCTTTAGTTGTTCAAATTTACCTCTATAGGTTTGAAGTTTGGCCCCTTTTAATTTGGCATCTCCTTCGTAAATATTTTGAATTTTGTTCCAAAGATCCTTTGCAGTGTCACAATGCATCACATTCACAAATATTGAATCAACTAGACTGCTCAGAATTGTGACTTAGCCTTCAACTTTTTTTCAATGAGTTTATTTCCATATTTGTCAGTTGAGAGAGTGGAAGGTGTCATGTATATGTCTACTACTGATTTCCAGACATCAAATCCATGTGCCTATAAAAAAAAATTCATCCTTTTATTTTGGAAGGCATAATTATGTCCATCAAACATTGGTACTCCAATATTATCATACTCTGCGATATTCCTTCCAGTGATTAGACTATTTTTTGAAGGATCTGCTCTGATGGAAATTGTTGGAATATTGAGAGGGGTGGGGGGGTGAATCATTATTATGGAATTTTTACCACTTTTAACCAGAATATGTTTGCATGAATTTTATCAGCAGTATATAGATTTCATTTAATATATCATAAACATATAATCAAGGGATATGCATCACATCATACAAATATACACAATATACTAGTATTTTATGTGGAAACCCAAATGGGAGAAGACCATGAAATGATTTCTTATATATCAAATATTACATTCATAGGAAGAACCAACTTCCAAATTCTCTAGCACCAACTGGAAGGAGGCACCAACCCCCTGATTTATAGGCACCAACCTGAAGGAAGCGCCAACTCCCTGAATTCTTCGACACCAACTAGAAGGAGTCTATGATCCCCTGATTTGCAAGCACCAACCTAAAGGAAGCACTAACTCCCTGAGTTCTCTGGCACCAATCGAAAGGAGGCTACGATCCCCTTTCCTTGCCCCATCATGCCACCCTAAAATATAAGTGTAGAGTCACTCTCACTGCCACTAATAAACCTATAACTTCCATTGTCACATCAACCTGTAATCAACCTATCATCCAACCTGTCACATTAACCTGTCACTGCTACAGTCACTATCACTATCACTACGACAACCATTATCACTTCCAATGTCACTACCACTGTCATTGCCATTGTCACTATCATTGATCAACATCACAGTCACTGATCAACTGACCATAACCAGATCCACTCACATGGATACCAAAACCATCACCATACCATGTACATCAACCCACATCAACTATGCATCAACCATGTACTAGAACCTATACCATGCCATATACCAAGTATCCAAGATGTGCCAATGTCTCAACAATGTGCCTCAAGTATGCACCATAACCATCAATATGATATACCAAGTATATATGTCAATATCACAAATATGTGCCTCTAACAAAGAACCATAACATCCATGAAATAAGTACCAAGGATATATCTAAAGCATATATCAATAAAATCAAAACCTGGACCTCTACCACATGCAACCATATGCTAAAAAGGGCCTCCAAGACATGCCTTAAGCATGTGCCATACCATCCATGATACAAGCCTCAACAAAGCACATAAATGGCATACCTTTACTCATGAAACCTGAAGCATACAATCTTAGACCCTGTAACAAAAATTCTATGCCATCATACCTTGATGTAACTTGAACCAATATTTATCCCTTCAGTTATGTCTTGTCCTTGTGGGATGAAGACCTAATGTCATGTGGGTCCTCACGTGACTGGCACTAGGCAACTCACAGAGGTGCATCATGAGACACTATTTGTTTGACCCGTGGGGGTCAACCAAATTAGGGTTTCCTCAGTAATATATGCTCTCCTCTACAATACCAAAACTCTTGCACTTCTCACTCTTTGCTACCTTAGATTTCGTTGTCACAAACTTGCCAAAGTATCACTTGCTCACTTAGATATATTCAATAGAATGTATAAGTGAATGTATTTGTGAGAGAATTCTTGAGGTGTATATACACTTTTTATAAGTAACTTCTCTCCTTAACTTTAGGTATTCTAGTAATTTCTTGTTACAACCACTTTACCATTTCATTAATGACTTGTAACCATCTAGGGGCTTCTTGACCATTCTTCAGAGCTTGAAAATTCATGAGGGAATATCTCCCTAACCATGAGGAACCATGTGGCATACCACCTATCACCAGAAACAACATGATTAATACTATCCATCTATGAATGTATTACATGCATTTATGTTGTCCTTCATGTCCTTATTCCTCAATCAACTTCCATCCTCATGACCACACCTATGGGTTTCTTGTAGTCTTCCTCAAAGTGTATTCTCGTGAGGGCCATGCTTAGAGATTCTCCATAAGGGGAACACTTTGGAGACTTCTTCAATTATACCCAATGCTTCTAGAGGCTTCTAGAATTCCTCTAAAGTTGACATCAATGATAATCAATTTTCCAACAATCTCCCCCTTTGGCATTGATGGAAACAATTATGCTCCCCCTGTCTGCCCTGTGACCAATACTCCCCCTATCTACATGTTTTTTTACTTTCTTCCCCTTTGATATCGATGGAAAAGGGTAAATCCACCTGACAACATGCTTCTGACTTTCTCTCTTCTGGTGCAATTTTTCCATTGGCACTTCCTCTTGTAATTCACTGACATATATGAAAAACATTCATTGTAATATTAGATCATTGTGGGGATGAAACTATTCCAAGTTTATGTTGAAGATACTCAAATGGATCTCCTGGAAGAGGTTTAGTGAAAATATATGCAATCTTTTCCTTTGTCTCAATATACTCTACCTTGATGTTCTTCTCTGTAATTTTTTCTCGTAGAAAATGAAACTTGATCGGAATATATTTAGTCTTGGAATGAATCACTGAATTCTTGGACATACTGATAGCGCTAATATTACCACATAATATCAAAATAGGATCATCATACTTGATTTTCATATCTTTAAAAGTTTGTTTCATCCAAAGAACATGAGTACAACATGTTGCTGCAATATATTCTGCTTCTGTTGTAGACAATGATACTAATGACTGCTTCTTACTTAACCAAGATACCAGAAAATTACCTAAATAGAAATTTTCTCAACTAGTACTTATTTGATCATTAATGCTTCCTTCTCAATCTACATCTATGTAGGCGACCATAGTCAACTCATTTACTTTTGTATACCACAATCCAAACTTTGTTGTTCCTTTAAGATATTTGAAGATCCTCTTAACTGCCAGAACATGAGTTTCCCTCGGTGCTGCTTGGAATATTACCACTTGTCCAACTGCTTGCATTACATATGGTATTGAGGTTGTCACATAGAGTAGGGTGCCAATCATCAATCTATAGAGTCTCTAATCTTCTTCCTTAGATTCATCGTCTTTTCTCAACTTGCAACCGATTATCATAGGAGTGCTTACTATTTTGCAATATTCCATTCCAAAATTCTTCAATGTTTCTATGACGTACTTGGTTTGAGAAATGAAAATGTCATCATCGATCTGAGAGATCTAAAGTCCCAAAAAGAATGCCAATTCACCAAGTAGTGACATTTAAAACTCATTCTACATGTCTTGGGAAAAACTCTTACTCATCTCGTCATCGTCACTTCCAAAGATGATGTCATCCACATATACTTCAATGATAATTTTGTTGTTTCCAGCAAACTTCACATAGAGATTGATATCTACATTTCCTTTTCTGAGTCCTTGTTGCTGCAAATATATGTCCAATCTTACATTCCAGGCCCTAGGGGTTTGCTTGAGTCCATACAGGGCCTTCTTCAATCTAGAAACATAATCTCCCCTTTCTGATAGTAGGAACCCTTCTGGTTGTTCGATGTCGACCTCTTCTTCTAATTCACCATTAAAAAATGTTGATTTCACATCCATTTGATATACTTTGATTATCTTGGAGCATGCATAGGCCAAGATCAATCTAATTGCTTCCATTTTTGCAACTGGGTAAAAAAATTCTTCAAAATATACTCCCTCGACTTGAGAATATCCTTTTCACACTAACCTTGCCTTGTTTTTGGTTACATGTTCATCTTCGTTCAATTTGTTTCTGAACACCCACCTTGTACCAATCACATTTTTGTTCTTCGATCTTGGAACTAGTTCCCATGTCTCATTCTTCTCTATTTGATGTAGTTCTTCTTCCATGGCCTTGACCCAATGTTCATAATTACTCGCTTCCTCAAAGCTGATGGATTCAACTGTGGATAATAGTGCAAGGTGTCTCTACTCTTGTGGACAAAACCTTTTACTTCCTCTGGTCTCTATTCCTGCATTTTTATCTCCAATAATATGTTCTAGTGGATGATTCTTCTGAACCCGATGACTAGGTGTCCTGGAGGGCATCACAAAGTCGTGTTGGTAATTTTCTTCCTATTATGCCTCTGGCTGTCGTTATTCATGTTCTTCTTCTTCTTCTTCTACCTCTTCTTCTTTTAATTCTTCTTCTCTTTCTTGTTCATTTGGATCTTTTCTTGCTTCTTTGATTTTTGGTACACCTGCTTCATCAATATTTACATTTATGCTTTCCACTATCTTGTTTAATCTTAGATTATAAAATTTGTATTCCTTTCTTCTGCTTGGATATCTGACCAATATTCCTTCATCAACTCGATAATCAAATTTTCCAACTTTGTCATCTTCTCTCTTTATGTAGAATTTTCTTCCAAATACTCTAAAATACTTGACGGTTGTTGGTATTCCCTTCCACAATTCATATGGAGTTTTGTCACTATTACTTATGAGCATCCCTCTATTCAAGATATGAATTGTTGTGTGTACCGCTTGTGCCCAAAAGATATTGCTCAACTTTGAGTCTTTCAACATGGTTCTTTCCATCTCTGTTCTAATTCTATTCTTCCTTTCAATGAATCCATTTTACTTAGGTGTCCTAGCTGTTGAAAACCACCTATTTATTCCATGCTTGTCATAGAATTCCATGAATTATTTTGATCTGAATTCTCCTCCATTGTCTGATCTTAAGCACTTAATTCTTGAATCCATTTCATTTTCAACCATCTCCTTGTACATTTTGACATTTTTGAATGCCTCTGACTTGTGCTTGAGAAGACATACTGCAATCATTCTTGTATAATCATCAACAAGTAGCATGAAGTATTATTATCCATTCAATCATTTTGTTCTTGTTGGTCCACATAGATTCGTATGCACAATTTCCAATGGATTTTTCATAGAGTATTCCTTTCATCTGAATTTAGTTCTTGTATGTTTTCCTTGTAGGCAAGCTTGCACATAGTATTGGTTGGTTTTGAAATTTCAGGCATATCTCTTACTGCTTCCTTTCAATAGATTTTGACCAAATTATCAAAGTTTATGTGTCCCATTATTATGTTCCAAAGGCAACTTTCATTTTCTCTTCCCAAGCAACATATTTCTTTTCCAGTCTCATTTAAGATGTATATATTGCTTGGAGTCCTTATTATTGTCGCCTCCAACTTTCTCGATCCTTATTTTCTTATCTCGCACTTCTCAGAGTCAAATATAAGTCTATGTCCTTGATCACACATCTGACTGACGCTCATTAAATTAAGCTTTATGTTTTCGACAAGTAGAACATTTTCTGCCTTGGAATTTTTTCTTCCAAGCTTGACTGTGCCTCTCCCTATGATTTTGGCTAATTCACCATTGCCAAAATAAATTTATCCATCTCTTTATTTCTTTAGAGTTATAAATCTATGCTTGTCACCTGTCATATGCTTTGAAAAACCATTGTCAACATACCAGTCACTTCTTCTGCTTTGCGCTTGTAATGCAAGAGGGCATTCTTCAATATTTAGTTTATGCTACCTTCTTATCCAAATTCTTTTCTGATAATTGTTGAATTCCTTCTTTGTTTACTTTGGACGAATCGTCAATCTGTAGCCTTTGGCCATGTGTCCAAAATTGTTGCATTTATAACATTCTACTTCATTGCTTAATAAGCCGAAACTGTTATAGTTCCTTTCACCTGTTTCATGAGGCTTTTTGGGATGATTGACTCTTGTATGACCTTCATAGTTGTCTTTGTTCTTAGCATAAGATTTGAAGTTTATAGCCTTGTGCCCAAAATTATTACAAGAAAAACATGAACCAAGAAAGATAGTTTGATACCTAGGAGATCTTCTAAATGGTGTTGTCCTTCTGTATCTATTTTCTTGATTTCTTTCTGTGGGTGACTATTGATTCTAAATTCCGGGTCTTCTAGATGATGCCATCCTTTTGTAATCTTCTTCTTCTTGACTTATTTCAACTTCTTGATTGTTTTTTATGAATCCCCTAGTGACTTATGCATAAGTCCTTTGTTCTGGTTCTTCTTCAATAGCCATAGAGCTCAAACCTTTCTCTATATATGTTTGGTTGTATTCCAGTATAGACCTGTCATGATATAGCCTTTGAGCATTGATGATTTCATCAAGTATTTTGGTGATGTTCTATTGCATATCTCTTTTATAATTTTCCTTAGAGAAAATATTTATGTTTCTAGGCTTTCCTTCTCTTTTTCTTTTACTTCCAATTGGCTTTTGAGTATTTCTTCAATCCTTTTGGCTTCTTCAACTTGGAATTTTAGCTTGAGTAATTCTTCCTTGAGTGATTTATTTTTCTTCCTTTATTTCATTAATTCGCTTAAAATGTCAATTAGTTCTTCTTCAAGATCTACCTCACCTTCTTGTTCATAATCCTCTTCATCATTTTCAAAATCCACAAAGAGTACATTTTCTGAGTCACTATCACTATCATCATCCTCCTCTGATGAATTATCCTCCTTTGAGTAGAGACTTTTCTTGAAGAATTTCTTCTTGTTCCTTCTCTTGTCTCCCTTTTTATATTTCTTTTCTTTCTTAAGAGATTCTTCTTCATCATTCTCTTTTTTCTTAGCATATGGACATTTATTTGAAATATGACCATTTTTACTACAATTAAAATATTTAAAAGGAAACGTACCTTTGTACTTTCCAATTCCTTTCTTTAACTTCCTTATGAAGTTGGCCATCTATTCATCTTCATCAGAATCATTGTTGCATCCATAGTCTGACTTTGGCTCCTATTTGTTCTTCTTTTTCTTCTTGGATTCCTTGAACATTGCTTCCTTCCTGGGTGGATTATCCTTCTTTGTCCTCATTTCATAGGCTACAAGTATCCCATGTAGCTCATCCATGCTCAAGATGGCAAGATCCACTCTTTCTTCTAGGGTTGAAATTTTGGGATCAAATCTCATGGGAAGAGATCTCAGTACCTTTTGAACAATCATTGATTCTTTAATTTATTCTCCCAATCCTTTGATGGAATTTACTATTTCATCAACTCGTAGAAAGTAAGCTACAATATCTTCATCTTCCTTCATCTTCAGTTGTTCAAACTTGCCTCTATAGGTTTGATGTCATCTTCCTTCATCTTCAGTTGTTCAAACTTGCCTCTATAGGTTTGATGTTTGACCCCTTTGACTTTGGCATATCCTTTGTAAATGTTCTGAATTTTGTCCCAAATCTCCTTTGCATATTCACAATGCATAACCTTGACATATACCGATTCTTCAAGACCATTCAAAATAACATTTTTATCCCTTGAATTGTTATCACTTAGTTTCTTTCCGACTTTATTTGTTGTAGGAGTGGTGGGTTTTTTGTAACCATCATCTACTTCTTGCCAGACATCAAAGCCCTGTTCTAGTACATATGTTTTCATTCTTCTGCTCCATAAAGCATAGTTAT
>CBVK0102740121.1:0-15303 GCA_900067695.1 Picea abies
TGATGTTTCACGACTCTACTCTCTCTAATGAAATCTTCAACTATTTTTTTTCAAAATAAAATATTGTTTTATTTACTGAAAAGTGGATTTTATTCATGAAAAGTAGAAGATGATTCATTTTTCAAAAAGAAATTATTTTCTTTTTTATTTTTCTAAAAAATATTCACATTAACTTTTAGCAATCAAAAATATTTAAAAATCCTTAATTGGATTGCAGATCATAAATAATGAGTTATTAACCCAATCAGGTAATAAAAAAGGAAATGAAATGTAAATGCCAATGTAAATCCAATCCACATTGGTATGTATAATGGAAAACTAAAACTAAAAATTGCAAACTAAGCTACTGCATGAAATGTTTTAAATATCGCCCATTGATAGGGGCCTCAAGAATCTCTCCTTTTAAATTTTTGAGAGAAAATCAATTTCTTCCTTCAACTGTTGCAATATTGAAAGGACCAAACCAAAGATGATCAAATTTTCCATGTTTTCTAGTGTCTTATTTTCTAGCTTCCCATTTTAAGACTAAGTCTCCAGGAAGAAATTCTTTGTCTTTGGCTTTCTTATTGAAGATAGCCTTCATTTTGTCTTGATACTTTTGAAGCTTTTCATCAACTTCTTCCTTGTTTTGTTGAACTTCGATTATTTGATTGATCCTTCTCGTCAAATCATTTGGTTCTTTATTAGTGTCCTACTAGAGTTTCATCACACAAAGAGAAAGGTTAATAGGAAGAATAACATATGTGCCATAAACTAATTGAAAAGTTGGCATACCTATTGATCTCTTAGTGCCAATTTTGTTTTCCCATATAGCATATTTTAAATGTATATGCCAAGCTTCCTTATTTTCTATCAGAACTTTCTTAATTGTACTCATTAAACACTTATTAGAAGATTTTTCTAGTCCATTCCCTTTAGGATAATAAGTTGTATAATGACCCAAAATGATATTATATTTCTGAAAAAAAAATTATCATAGCAATAGATTCAAAATCTTGTGCATTATTTGTGATTATTTTCCTTGGACAACCAAATATTGCTAAAATATTTTCTTCCAATAAATGTATTACCACTGAGTCTATAGCATTCTGGGTTGGAATAGCTTCTACCCATCTAGAAAAATAATCAGTGGTAGTTAAAATCCATTTGTGTTGGGCACTGGGCTGGGGGTGAATCTCTTCGATGAAATCTAGGCCTCGTTGATGGAAAGGAGCAGGAACTAAAGGTAAGGTAGGGAAGTTTTTCTTTCGAGCAAAAAGTTGGCATTGTCTACAAGCTCTAACCCTTGCATTTACATCAGTGAACAATTTTGGCCAATAATAGCATGCTCTTAGGATTTTGTAAGTCATTGCTCTCCAAGCATGGTGTGCTCCACATACTCCTTCATGAAATTCATCAATGACACCTTATGTTTCAACTCTGTCAAGCAACTTAATAAGAAACCCAAAGGTTCCTTCCAATATCACTTGGTGTCAACAATGTAATATTTGATTGCATGTAGTTTTAATGTTCTTTCCTTGGCAGGAGTCATATTAGTAGGGCATTGAAGAGTAAGAAGGTATGACTTTATATTTTTATACCAAGAAGAGGAAGAAAATTTGTCATTTATCTTAATTGTTGGCACATGATCATCAATTTCTTTATTTTGGGGAGAGGATTTTCGGACTCAAAATGATTTATTCCAAGAGCTTTGAGATTTGATTCAGCAAGTAGTTTTTCCAAACCCTGCCCTTTTACCAATTTGGTTGGTTTGATTTCTAAATCATATTCCTGAATTTTCGCCAACCATTTTCCCCTTCTACCATCACTATTGGGTTGAATTAGGATGTATTTGATTGTGTTGGTGGGTACATATGATATTACTTTGGAATGCAATACATATGTTCTTAAAACCTTAAGTGCCTTAACCATAGCACAAGTTTGTTTCTCTAAAATATCATATTTCAACTCTGCATCTCTGAGGATTTTACTAAAAAAAGGAAATAGGTTGTTCATATCCTTCATTATTTTTCTGTAAGAGCATTGTTGCAATTGTGTATTCGGATGCAAAGGAAAAGATTAAAAATTCCTTTGAATAATCAGGACTTACTATCACTGGTGCTTCTCCTATGGATTTTTTGACTCGTTGAAATGATTCCTTAGCTTTCTTTGTCCATTTCACCTCATTATCCTTCTTCGACATATATGTGATCAATTTAATAATTTAAACAAATTTTGGAATAAACCTTCTCAAGAAATTGATTCTTCCTAAAAATGATTGAATTTCTTTTTTGTTTCTTGGTATATTGATCTTATCAATGGCTTCAATTATTTTTGGGTCAAATTTAATTCCATCTTTTGATACAATATGTCCTAACCACTTCCCTTCTTGCATGGAAAAATGAGATTTCTTGGGATTTAAAGACAAACCAATTTTTCTACATTTATCAAATGTTTGTCTGAGATGTTTCAAATGCTCTGAATCAAAATTAGAAAAAATGGTCAGATCATCTAAATAAATGACAACAAATTTATCTCTCTCACCAACAAAAGCTATATCCATGGCTCTTTGAAAAGTTGTACCTACATTCATCAAACCAAATGGCATTTTGTCATACATTGAAGTTCCCCATGGAGTAGTAAATGTAGTTTTTTCTTTATCATTCTCATGGACAGTTATTTGATTATACCTTGAGAATCCATCAATCATAGAAATTGTATTTACCCCAACTACCTTTTCAAGAATATGATCCATTTTTGGAAGAGGGTAATTGTCTTTTACACCCACAAAGTGAATTAATTGTCAAATTAGGCTTAAATGACCAAATTTCACTTTTGACTTAAATATCCTAAGTCAAAGTTAAATTAGACATAAATTACATGGTACAAGGTACAAAGTACTTCCCTCATGTGTTTAGAATCTCACAAACACACGGGGACCACTTTCCAAGGTACCCAAATCTCAACAACATTTACATCACTGAACATTTTTTTCTAATAATAGCATGCCCTTAGGATCTTATATGTCATTTCTCTCGAAGCATGGTGTCCTCCACATATTCCTTTATGAAATTATTCAATAACACCTTATGTTTCATACTATGTTAGGCAACTTAATAGGAAACCTAAAGGATATTTCCAATATAGCTTGCCATCAATAACATAATATTTGATTGCTTGAAGTTTTAATGTTCTTGCCTTTGCAAGGATCATATCAGGAGGGGATTGAAGAGTGAGAAGGTATGATACTATCTTGTTATACCAAGGGGAGGAAGAGAATTTGTCATTTATTTGAGTTGTTGGCACTTGATCATCAAGTTCGTCAATATCTGGTAGAGGATTTTCAGAATCAAAGTGATTTGTTTGAAGAGCTTTAAGATTTGATTAAGCAAGTAGCTTTACCAAACCTTGTCCTTTTACTAGTTTGGTTTGTTTGATTTCCATATCATATTCTTGAATTTTTTCCAACCATTTGCCTCTTCTGCCATCACTATTAGGCTGAATTAAGATGTCTTTGATTGTACCGGTGGGTACATATTCTATCACTTTGGAATGTAATACATTTTTCATGAAAGATTCAAGTGCTTTAACCATAGCATAGACCTGCTTTTCTAAAATATCATATTTCAACTTTGCATCTCTGAGAATTTTACTAAAAAAGGAAATAGGTTGTTCAAATCCATCATTATTTTCTGTAAAAGCGCTACAACAATTGTATGTTCGGATGCAAAAGAAAATATTAAAAATTCTTTTGATAATATCGACTTACCAGCATTGGTGCTTCTCCTATGGCTTTTTTGACTCGTTGAAAAGATATCGTAACTTTTGTTGTCCATTTCACCTTGTTATCTTTCTTCATGATATCTATGATCAATTTAATAATTTAAAAAAAAAATGGAATGAATCTTCTCAAGAAATTGACTCTTCCTAAGAATGACTGAATTTCTTTTTTGTTTCTTGGTATATTAATCTTATCAATGGCTTCAACTCTTTGTGTATCAAATTTAATCCCATCTTTTGATACAATATGACCTAACAAATTCCCTTCTTGCATGGAAAATGAGATTTCTTAGGAATTCCCTTTCTGCATTTATCAAAAGTTTGTCTGAGGTGTTTTAAATGTTTTGCATAAGAATTGGAAAAAACTATCAGATCATCCAAATAAATAACAACAAATTTGTCTCTCTCACCAACAAAAGCTATATCCATGGCTCTTTGAAAAGTTCCCTTGCATTCATCAAACCAAATGGCATTTTATCATACATAAAAGTTCCCCATGGAGTAGTAAATGCATATTTTTCTTTATCATCCTCATGGACAACAATTTGATTATACTCTGAAAAACCATCAATCATAGAAATTCTATTTTCTCCAACTACCCTTTCAAGAATATGATCCATTTTCGGAAGAGGGTAATTATCTTTTAACGAAGATCGATTTATATTTATAAAATCTACACATAATCTTATCTTCCCATTTTTCTTTCTAACTGGAACTAGATTAGCTACCCATTCAAAGTATCTAAGAGGCACAATAATTTTTGCATCAAGAAGTTTCTTAACCACCCTTTCTATTACAAGCAAAATAATATGATTAATATGTCTAAGCTTTTGTTTGAAAGACTTGACATATGGTTTTAAAGGAATCTTATGCTCTATAATAGAAGTATCATAAGTTTTTAGATCTTCATAGGACCATGCAAAAACATATTTATATTCTTTAAGAAATTCAACATATTGTTTCTTCAATTCGATGGGAAGATATTTAGACAACTTAACAAGCTTTGGATTTTCATTAGAACCAACATTAAAATCTTCTACTTCTTTCGGTTGAGGCTGCAAAGTAGATTTCAAAGGGATATCATTATGATCAAACAATATTTCTAAAGGAATGAGCCATTTTGGAATATGATTATTCTTTAATAGAATAATCTTATGATTTGCAATTTTATCCTTGAACTTCTCTTGAGTTTCTCCTTCTTGCATAATCCACGCTGAATCATTTTAATTTTCCTAATCAATATGTGTTTCGAAAAATTCATCCACCATCTCCAGAAATTGCTTTATTTGTTCATCATCTTCAAATATTTTCCAATAGTGAACATTATTAGGAATTGAAGGTTTATGTCTCATCTCAATATGATACTTCAATTTCAGAACAGTGGGTGGAATGAAAGTACTTGCATCTTTAGCCAATGAATCTGCTTGTTGATTATTCAATCTAGGAATAGCATGAATGTTGAAATATAGGAAGAAATTATCAATCAAATCCCATGCACAATTTCTGTAAGATCTCATTCTAGGATGTTTATCTTGATATTCATGTCTAATATGTTTAACAATAAGCTATGCATCCCCATATATTATTAAGTGTTTAATTTTGAGCTTTCTAGCAACTTCTAATCCTAAAATTAAAGCTTCATATTCACATACATTGTTTGTGTAATCAATATCAAATTGCAATCTATAGAAAAATGGAATGTAATACTCATCATTTGGTGCCACGAATAATACTCCAGCTCTTTCTCCTTCCCAAGAAGAGGCACCATCAAAAAATATTTTCCACATTCTGTCTCTAATATTTACATTTTCTTTTGGAGTTTTAATTTTTTCATTTTCATTCTCTATACAAACTTCAAAATCATCATCAATAGATAAAATGCAATTTCCTAAATCATGATCAGTGACATATAATGGATGATTATTAGATTTTTTTGGATCACTCAATGTGTAGACCAGTCTAGTCTCTTTGTACAATCTTGTAAATTGTCCACCAAAAATAGGAATCGTGGCATATGTCATGTCTAACTGTATTGATCCTCCTAGATTTCCACCCCAAGATCTTGATAAAAGCATGCCATATTTTGCAGGTACATCAGCACCACATCCATAAGAATACTTTTGACTAGGATTTTGGATGAATTTACAACTAAATCCTTTATCATACCTAGACACTTGAATTTCCCGAAATCAAAAGATTGTAAGTCTTGATAAGTTCTGGTAATTTCCAAGCCCAATTTATCCATTATTATTTTTGGCATCAAATTGTATGAAGCACCTGAATCTAGCACATAATTATGTAATATGCTATATTCTTACCAAGTTCTACCAAAGGGACTGGAATCTTAATCTTTTTCAATTCATTCTCCAGATTGAAAGTGTTAACTGATTTTTCTAACTCTTTAGTCTACACTTATGCTTCTTTCTTCTCCAGTGTCTTAGTTTATGTTGTCTTTGTTTCAACCTGCTTTGTTTGAATTGGTAAGGCTTCAGTGGATGGTTTTGAGACTAAGGCTTCATTTCCTTTATTCCGCGTCTAAACCTTTTTTGGTGGATTTGAAGTAGAATTCTTATCTCTTGGCCTTAAATCGTATTTATTATGAAGATCGACCAATATCGAATCAGTGAGATCTTTGTATTGTGAGGTAGGCTCATCAACGTTATTAATATTTTGCTCATCAAGTAATGGTTCAAAGCTTAAAGATTGTTTGTAGCCGTGTTGAGTTAAATGAGCATCGTTATCATCATCGCTTAGATTACTTATTTCCTCATCTAATTCATCATATTCTTGAACTTCATCTCCCTACATAAAATTCTATGTTTTAAAAGGAACCTGAATTTTTTTATCTTCACGCTTAATTTGCCTCCGTTGAATCTGGGGATTTAAATTGAGGTTTCTTTTGAACTGATTTTGATTTCTAACATAGGGATCGGGTTTGGTTTTCTCCATTTCCATTCTAGATATTTTATTTGATAAATCTTTAATGATTTTAGCCATCTCCTCCATTTTCTCATCTTGTGCATTTCTCCCAGAACCGGAAGGTCCTCCTTGTTCTTTAAATATTCTAAGTTCCCTAATTCCAACTTCAACCTTTGTTTTCAGTTTCCCTGATGTCATCATATTAGATTTGATTTCAATAGCATCCTATTGCATTCCAGCTAATATTGTAGCTCTTCTTTCCCTTAAAAGTAACGTGAAGTCAGAATCAAATGCCCCTGCAAAAGTAACTTTAGCAGGCGGATAGGAAGGCTTAACTTTGGCTAGGATCTTACTATACAATTTATTAAGTATTTGGATAAATTCAGAAACTGTTTCAGAGGACTTCTTCCTTAAAGCACCAAATTCAGTCAAATAATATAGGTGATCTTTTTCTCGCCCCACTGTCTCAAGAAAGTGGCTTCTAAATCATCATATGTTTCTATGGAATTTACAGGAAATCCCCTAAACCAAGTTCTAACATGACCCTCAAAAGTATGTACAAACAGTCTCATGTAAACGTCTTCATGTTCAATGCCAATTATATCATCAAATTGATAATAAAAAAATGTTATATGTTATGTGACTGTTAAATCCCCTTCCCCTATAAATTTGGGTAAGATTTTCATATAGTTATCAGGTAAATCATGCAGATTTGAAATTTGGGTAAGATTTTCATATAGTTATCAGGTAAATCATGCAGATTTGCGGGAAGGGGTAATGGGGAATATCTAGTAGCTACTTTGGAAAAAATCCTTGGGGGAGGCGGTGGTGGATTTACTTATCCACCGCCACCACCTCGACCTCCATCTCCTACACCATCCATTATAAGTTTTGGAGATGAAATACGAGGATTGTAATGAATATTATCAAAGATTTTGGAAGACTGTTGTACTAAGTCCTTGATTTTTTCAGGAAGGTAATAATGGAGACCCGATAGATAATCAAAAGGTGATGGATCTCATGATATGGATGAATAATCAAACTCATAAGGGAAATGAGAACTAGTACTTGGTCTTTCAAACCAACCTGATGAGTAGATGGGAGAAGTGATAAGAGAGGAACCTGAGTATAAAAGGTGTTCTTCTGGATTTTGAGGGATAAGAACCCTTATTTCAGGGAGACTAAGGATAGGTTGTGTGTAGAAAATGTTAGGCACTAATGAAAATTCCTTAATCTCTCTAGTGTAAATGTCTATAGAAGAAAAAGGTGTATTCTAAAAATTTTCACCCTTTAAATCATATAATTTTACTTCAGGAATTTCAACCTCTAGATTTTCTAACTTAATTTTTGGATTACTAGTTGAAGCTTCTGTGGAATGAGAATTAATTTTATGTTTTTCTTTAGAATCAACTAAACTTGTCTCTTCCACTGAAATCTTAACATTAACTTTAGATACTTTTGGTTGATAGACCTTACCTACTGACGCAAATTTTTGCCTTAGATATCCTTTAGTTTTAAGCAGTTTTTTAGGATCTGAAACTGGCATAGTCTGCTTATCATATAGGTTTTTTCTGGTATTTTTACGTCTGAATGCCAACTTTTCCAAAATGGAGTCATCGGGTGAAAAATCAAAATGAGCCTTAACCGTTTGTTTTCATGTTCACCCTCAAGAACCAAAGCTAATCTTTGTCATATTCCCAGGCAAAAATAATTTTTTTTCTCCTTCCCCGGCAACGGTGCCAAAAAGATGTTGTTCCTGAGATTTACTCTAGGCTCACATAATAATGTCAGGCATCCAAGATTTATAATGTTTGATTTTATAGTGATTTTCTACCTTCAGTTTGAGATGAAGCTTCAATAACCTAATGATTTAGAAAACATGGAACCAGTATATCTTCCTTTGAGTTTTATCGATACTCAAGAGATGGAAAGTAGAATTATAGCAAACAAAATTGATAAACAAAGTAAGGTATCCAATGTTGATAAATATTACCTTATTCACAATATAAGAAACATGAAGAGTATGTCTTAAAGATGAATTAAGATGAGGAGATCCACACAGATACAGTTCTTGTTTTACTTACAGTAATAACAGAGGAAAAGTTGTAGTTGAACAAACATCCAATTATATGAACCACAGTAGATATATTACTAAATTGTAATCCTTCAATCCTTAAGCACCATAGAGTGAAGAAAATGAATTATGATGAAGTAACAACACACAAAAAACACATAACTCAAATAAATGAAATGTAGAATCTTTGTCTTTCCTGTATAAATTTTTATTAAGAATTCTCTCTTTTAGATTCGGCCTGAAAAAAGCCCCGGTTGTATCTCTAATATGTTTATTTATACAAAATTGTCTTAACCAAAATTGGTTATAATTTCCACATTTATAGCTCCCAAAATAGAATCAAATCTAAACTAATTAAATATTACAAAGATTTTGAACATCGGTCCTTCTTCTAGAAATTCCTTTGCTTGCTAGCAATTTATATTTCCTTCATTTGCTTGTAGATGCAATTGTCTTTTGTTGACCCTTGTATTGTGCGTGCAAATCTAATAATGCAAGTACGAACCTAGGGGGTTCTGTATTGACATTTAATTCAAAGGTAAAAGCCTTTTTATGCACCAATGGTAAATTCCTTTGAATTTTTATAGCATCATGTTGGGTATTCTGATATTGTAAAATTTGTTTGAAAAGAAGATCATTTAATACTTGCAAGTTAACATGATTGACTTGCAATATAGTATTTTTCATTCTCTCGGAATCCAATGAGATAGGTCTCAAATAAGGGTGCAGGAAGGTAAAAAAAGGTTAAAAATGATAGGTATCACAACAATTAGGACGAAAAGGGGAACACATTTATGCATTGAATGAAATATCACTATAGTTTAAAGATGCAGGAACACATCTCTACCCTAGAAAAAAAAATTAACCCACAATTATTGCCAAGGAAAGTGATTTGATATGACTTGTTATCCACCTAGTTATGTGATATTAAGTAGAAACATGAATATAAAAGAAATTACCAACATCACAAAAAAATGTAGAGAATAACACACCAAAATGATACCTTTATTGAAATGGGAGAAATGTTCACTTGTCTCTTCGATGGGGCAACCTCCAACAGAACAGAGCTCTATTACAATAATTTGCAAGACAAAGCTTTCTAATGCCTCATGTTGTTCCTGAGATTTACTCTAGGCTCACAGAATAATGTTAGGCATCCAAAATTTATAATATTTGTTTTTATAGTGATTTTCTAC
Organism: Picea abies; assembly: GCA_900067695.1. Taxonomy (NCBI): domain Eukaryota; kingdom Viridiplantae; phylum Streptophyta; class Pinopsida; order Pinales; family Pinaceae; genus Picea; species Picea abies. Next base: position 9,949 of record CBVK0102740121.1, read on the forward strand.
CTTCAACTTGAGATGAAACTTCAATAAACTAATGATTTAGAAAACATAGAGGCAATATCTCTTCCTTTGAGTTTTATCGATATTCAAGAGATGGAAAGTAGAATTATAGAAAACAAAATTGACAAACAAATTAAGGTATCCAATGATGATAAATCTTACCCTATTTTCAATAGAAGAAACATGAAAAGTAATTCTTAAAGATGAAAAAAGATGAGAAGATCCACACAGATACAGGTTTTGTTTTACTTACAGTAAGAACATAGGAAAAGTTGTAGCTGAACATATATCCAATTATATGAACCATAGTAGATGTATTACTAAATTGCATTCATTCAATCCTTAAGCATTGTAGAGATAATAAAGAGATTATGATGAAGCAACAACACACATAAAACACATAATTCAAAGAAATGAAATGTAGAATCTCTATTTTTCTTATATATATTTGTATTAAGAAGTCTCTCCTTACATCTGGCCAGAAAAATCCATTATTATGTCTCTAATGTATCTATTTATACAAAATTGTGTTAACCAAAATTGGTTAGATTTCCACACTTTTATCTGTCAAAATATAATAAAATCAAAGCTAACTAAATATTACAAAGATTTAAACAACTGTCTTTCTTCTGGAAACTCCATCGCTTGTTGGTTGTATCAAGGCTTATCTTTCCTTAATTTTTCTTGTAGATGCAACTACCTTATGTTGACCCTTGTATTGCATGTGCAACTCTAATAATGCAACTACGAACATGGGGGGTTCTATATTAACATTCAATTCAAAGGTAAATGTCATTTTATGCACTAATGGTAAAATCCTTTGAATCTTTACAACATCTTGCTGAGTATTATGATATTATAGACTTTGTTTGATGAGAAGATCATTTAAGACTTGCAAATTAACATGATTGACTTGCAATATAGTATTTTTCATTCTCTCGCTGTTTTTCTTCAGATTTTCCTTTATTTTTTCAATCTCAACTATCCCAATAAAAGAGTGACCATCGTCAAGATCAATTTCTGCCATTTTTACATCCACAGTTAAAAGAGCATTTAGAAAAGCAATTTTTTCTTCCTTATCTAATATTTTTCTTTCTTCAAGATTTTTTTCCCAGGATTTTAATGACATTTATCCTTTCAACTATTCAATTTTTGAAAAAGGAACAAACCCTGGTATACTAAGATTCTGCTTCCACACTATGAGTTCCTGAAATTTGGATCTAGTAGTGATAGATTATTTCTCTTTGTCAGCAATAATTTGCAATGAATTATTGATGACATGATAATGCTTTTGGATAATATCCAAAGTTTCATAGAAATATTGTTGAACTATCTACAATCCCTCATTGATTTCCAATGCTTTTTTCCTAAAACCAAGGATGTTAATAAATGTACTTCCAAATGTAGTTATTCGAGCTTGCAATTGACTTATGAACATATCTCTCTAGGAAATAGTGTTCTTACTCGAGTGTTGATATTGAAGATTTATTTTCAATTTCTCCTCTAACTGTTTGATCTGCTTCTCAAAACCCTATTTGACCTATGTTAGTTTAGAATTGACTTTCTCCATGAAAATAACCTTTGTTTGTTTCAAATCATTTTTCAACTGCTCAATTATAAAAAAAAAATGGTCGAGTTTCTCTCTCAATTTATCTATTGACCATAAGTTATTTGTTGCAAATTCCCCCATGGAATCTGATACGTCTTTTGTTAACTCAAGATCACTCTGAACCTATCCATCAAATATCATTTTTTGCCTTTTAGTAATTACTCGTCTTTTTAATTGAACTTCTCTTCGTACGATAGCTTTCTTTTTCTTGTTGACGAATAAATCCAATGAAGGCATCTCTTCTGGTTCAATAGGTGCCAAATGATCGACATTTATTACCTCTGAACCATGCATTTAGAACTTGTTGCTAGGGGAGTTAAAGATGGGATGTGAATTGCAAATGCAGTAGATTCCCCTTGAGTTGTGACATCTTTTACATGTGTTTCATTGTTTTTAGTCAACTGAGGAAAATTATGACCATGCTTCATGAAAGCTTCAAACAATGCAAATGATTCTTCAAATGTCTTACCTGATAAGGCTGATCCTGTAATTGTTGTGTTCTTGGACAATATCTCTGGCGTTTTTTCAACTTCTTTGGTTTTGACCTCAAGCAGGACATGTTGCTTGGGGTTTGGTGATGGTTTCACCTGTGAATTTGGATTAGCATTATGAATAAGACTTTGTTCTACTTGTAAAATCTTGGTTAAACCACTCCTTTTTTTCTTTTGGAAATTGAGAAAACTTGATTGTTCCTTTTCAGGAAGATTCTGAAACCTGGATATAACTTCATCATATGATCTAGCTCTTATGAAAAACTCATCAAAAGGTGAGTCTTCTTGGAAATATTTCTTCATATTAAATTGGGCTAAATGGTTTTCTACCACTCTATGTGGGTCATGCTTTTTGAATTCAATGGCAGACAATCTAATATCATCTAAGGCTGAAGCCTCAACCTTAGCATGTCCAACACCTGATAATGAAAATATACCAACTTGTATAGGATATGTTGGCCAAACGCTTTTCTATGCAACCTTTAGTTCTTTTGTGATCCCCGCGGAAACTATCTGATAGGATACCTCTATGCAAACAAATCTATCTAGTAGAAATTTGGGCAGATCATGTGGAGATGCATAACAACCAAAAATTTTGATATAAGAGAAACTTTCTTCAATATACCAATCTGCAATAGCACCTAGATTCCCCATTATTTAGTCAGAAATTTTGGGAGGAGGATGACCATAAATGGATTCATGAATCAGAATAACAACATTGTGACAAATCTCATAAAAACAATCCTTTGCATTTTCCTCCCATAATTTGGAATGATAAAAATGTATTGGCTTAGTGACAGTTGGAGTCTAGTTCTAATTCATTAGAGGAAATGGGGTTTTGAAACATATAGAATCCATAATATATGTAGGCATATAAAAGGGAGCATGCTCTCCTTTAGATTTTTTGGTTGTATAACCCTCTATTTGTTTGACCAAATTATCTGACAGCAGCTTTCCCCAATCAAAAGTAAAACCCTCTGCAACTTCATGAATTATAGGAACCCAATCTATAGTGAAATGTGTAGGGATTTTATTTCCGAACATTCTACAAAGTATCATAGCTACATACATAATGTGTGCATCACAAGAGGTTTTAGAGTTTTTTCATTTCCCCACCAGTTTTTTCTATATCATGGACATTTTTTTCGTAACTTGAACATTCCTCTTTCTCAAATTTCATCACAAATGGTGCATTATAAACATATTTGGGATTGCTAGATAATTTATACGTTATTTGGATGTCCTCAGCTCAAAATGAGCAGACAATAGTCTTCTGATGGTTGTAGATGGTTTCGATCGGTATATCTACATGGTCCAGAGCCCAGCGTATCATATCCATATATGGAAAAAAAAATGGCCTTTCTACAACTTTGTGAAGTTCCGACTTGGCCACCTCCTTAAGTGTATTTACAGTTAGCACATCTTCGCCCTCGCTTGATTCATCGAAAGGGAGGGATTTTTCATCTTCCAGGATTTCATAAACTTGCGTCCATTATTTAATCCTATCTGTTAGGCAAGTGGTGGTGTCTAAGTAAATCTTTGAATTTGGGTTTGGCTCTTCCACAGACGGATCTTGTTTTCTTGTTTCTTTGTGAGGTGCCATAACTTTTCATCTCCAATATTATCCCCTGTAAGAAACAAAGTTTATGAATATGAATGCAGAGACGAAAATTATGAACATGAATGGAGAAATAATACAATGTTCAAATATTTATTAAATTAAAACACAAAACACTTAGTCGATTCTACATTCAATTATTCATTAATTCAAATAACGGGGTAATCATGGTAAATCTGTCAAATTTATTACCCGACGGCAGCGAACTTTTTCAAATATTTCACACTAACCAAGTTTAATATACCTTAATAATCATTATTACCCGACGGCAGCGAACTTTTTCAAATATTTCACACTAACCAAGTTTAATATACCTTAATAATCATGATTAGCAAAGATAAGTACTTCGACACTTTGACATTTAGGGGTTTTGAATAGGTGATGATAAACATCTCTCGAAGGGGGAAATCACGGAGCAATTAGTCATCCTTTAATTAACATTTGCTTTAATTAACCATTGTTTTTTCCCTTTTAAATTTTAAATGCTTCAGAACTTCGGGACTCTGGAGCTTCATGACTTTGGAAATTTTCAATAAAAATGTTTGAATTTATCCTGAAGGCCGAAGTTGTGAAGTAATTACTTATTGTTAATTACGCCAAATAAATCATGTTTTAACCTTTAATCTTTGATGCTTTAGTACTTCGACACTCTGGCACTTCTTATATTTTTTGATAATATGATATCCTGGAGGACAATCTCTCGGAGTGATGTGGCGGGATGATGTCACATATGATGACATGTCATGAGAACATGAGTGACATGTGTCACCCTGAATCATGCAAATTACATGTCCAAGAATACCCAAAATGAGTGCCACATCTCTCCACGTGTAAAGAATGTCAGGTGGCATAGGACACGTTAGCCGACTACTTTATTTAATAAAAAAAAATCTGGAAATTCGGAGCTCTGGGACTCTGGAGCTTTGCGACTTCGAGGTTTTTAGAACCTTTAAATGTTTGAGCTTAGAGCGTCGAAGCACGAAGTCTTCAAGTGGAACTTCAAACTGGAATTATATTGTTGATTAAGTATTTCACAGTTTTAAATCTCCAAACTCCCGTGAACCATAGATTTCAATAAGTGTCAGGTTTAACAGCTATGGATTGATCCGTCCTGTCAAAACATAACAAAATTTTATTAGTATATAAAATGGTAATTATGAAGCTAAAACTTTATTTGTAAAATGACAAAAATAAAAACGAATTTGAAATTTGGATTTTTATTTGAATTTTTATTTATGTTCTAACACTTGGGATAGACATACTAGATGAACAAGGCAAACCAAAATACCAAGGGGGGTAATGAAAAAGTGAGGCACTGGTCAAAGCTCCAGAAAAGGTTCTGTTGAGTGATTGATACCCAGGAGGCATGGAAGGTCCACCAAAATCATAAGACGCGTTAGATCCATTGTGTACAGAAGTTCCACCCATAGTAAGAGGTGAGGTTTGCATTTCGGTACTTATTGATATGTATTATGTAGATGTTGATTGATCCATGGTCGTTCCAGTGAAAAAATATGATGGTGTATGTAAAAAAGGATTTCAACTATCGACAATTAATCATTGATACCAAGTGTTGTCCCACCAGGGAGATACAATTGGTGAAGGAAATTGGATAAGGAGAGGTCCCTCTAAATCTATTA
>CBVK0102740132.1:0-15037 GCA_900067695.1 Picea abies
GTTTCACCTTGGGGAGCACCAATACTTTTTGTCAAAAAGAAATATGGAACTTTGAGGCTGTGTATTGACATTAGATAGCTGAATAAGTCCACTATAAAGAACAAGTATCCTCTACAAAGAATTGATGACCTCTTTGATCAACTAAGAGGAGAAAAGAAATTTTCAAAGATGTAATTGAGATTAGGGTACCATCAAGTAAGAATCAAAGAAGAACACATTAATAAGATAGATTTTAGAACTAGGTATGGACATTATGAATTTGTAGTGGTGCCATTTGGACTATCCAATGCACCATATGTATTTATGTGATTAATGAATGGAATATTTAGAAATTACTTGGATAAGTTTGTCATAGTATTCCTGGATGACATACTTGTCTATTCTAAGTTAGCGGAAGAGCATGAACATCACCTAATATTGGTATTGCAAGTACTGAGGGAACATCAATTGTACACCAAGATGAGTAAGTGTTCTTTTTACCAAGAACAAATCCATTACTTGGGGAAAATTATTTTAGAACAAGGTATATCAGTAGACCTAGAGAAGATTGAATCCATTAGAGAATGGTCAACACCCAGGAATGTTTCAGAATTCAAATCTTTTATGGGATTACCTAGTTACTACACAAGATTTATAGAAGAGTTCTATAAGATTTCTCATCCCATTGCTTCCTTGCAAAAGAAGGGAATTAAATTTGAATGGACATATGAGTGTGATGAGAACTTTAATTTGTTGAAATAATTGCTTCCTAGTGCACCTATTCTAAATATTGTTGACCCAAATGAACTTTTTGTCATATGTATAGATGAATGCAAGGAAGGACTCAGTGGAGTCCTCACTCAAAGTGGACATGTCTTTGGTTATGAGTCCATAAATCTTAAATAACATGAGAGGAACTATTCCACACATGAATTGGAGCTTGGTTCAATTGTTCACGCACTGAAAATGTGGAGGAATTTTCTCATGTGAAAGAGATTTGAATAAGGAGCATACCATAGTGGTTTGGAGTATCTTTTGACCAGCCAACTTTGAATGCCAGGAAAAAAAGATGTCTGGAATTTTTAATTGAATATGATTTTGACATCAAGCATATCAAAGGAAAAGAAAATAAAATTGCCAATGAACTTAGTATAAGAGTACATCTCATGCATGTAATAGCTGTCAGTATGCATCAGTCAGACTTAAAGTGCATAATTTTAGATGTTGTGGTTACATATCAACATTTCCTATAGATAAAAGAAACATTAGAATAAGAAAATGTACAAAAAAAAATAAAAGAGTATGAGATGATGGAAGATGGATTACTTATCTACAAAAATAGAATTTATGTTCCTAGTTCCAGAGAACTCAGGAATTTGGTATTAAAATAAATGCATAATGTTCCATATGCTAGACATCCTGGTTACTAGAAAACAATTGCAGTAGTGAGAAGCCAATTCTTTTGTCTAGGAATGAAAAAGGATGTTGATGATTACATCGCTAGATGTATGGAATGTCAGAGAGTGAAGGCTGAGCATAGGCACCCAATGGGGTTTCTACATCCCTTAACAATTTCATAGAAGAAATGGAATGTGATAACAATTGAATTTATAAAACAATTGCCCAGGACAACAAGAAAACATGATTCGATCATGGTAGTGGTTGATAAATTAGCAAAGGTTGCTCATTTTGTTCCTGTAAAAGAAACTAATATTGCAAAAAATTACATGAAGGATATCGTTAGGTTGCATGGGATACCTAGGACAAATGTCTCAGATAGAGAAACAAAGTTTACTTCAAATTTCTGGAGGGGATTATTTAAAGGATTTGGTACAAATCTTAACTTTAGCACCACATACCATCCACAGTCAGACGGGAAGATAGAGAGAGTCAACCGAGTAATTGAAGACATGTTGAGAATGTATGTGATGGATAATCCATGTAAGTGGGAAGATTACTTTCACTTGGTTGAGTTTGCTTATAATAATGGGTATCAAGCTTCATTGCAAATGAGCCCATTTGAAGTGTTGTATGGAAGGAAATGAAATACTCCAGTGAGTTGGGACAACCCAACAGAGATAGTGGTACTTGGGCTAGAATTGCTCAAGGATATGGAAGACAATATGGTTAGGATTAAGCATAACTTAAAGGTAGCTCAAGATAGACAAAAAATTTATGCCAATAAGAACAAGAAATCTAGAGAATTTAAAGTGGGGGAGCATGTTCTTTTAAAATTGAATCCCAAGAAGAGCTCTTTGAAGTTGGGTAGTTGTACAAAGATGGAAGCTAGATTCTATGGTCCATTTTAGATATTGGACAGAATAGGGCCAATTGCATAAATGATTGCATTGCCTACTTCAATGAATGTGCATAATGTATTTCATGTATCTTTTCTAAAAACATATGTACATGATCCTAACCATGTTATTGATTGGCATATGGTTCAGGTAGAGACCAAGGGACACTTTCAAGTCCATCCCATGTGAATATTGGATAGAAAATTCAAAATTCTCTAGAATCAAGTCATAAAGCTGGTAAAAGTTCAGTGGACCTACTATGGTCCTGGAGATTCTGCTTGGGAGCATGAATATTCCGCACGAGCAGAGTACCCACAACTTTTTGAATAAATTTTGAAATTTTGATTTATGTTATCTATATGCACTCAGGACAGTGCCAAAATAAGGGGGAGGGAATGTAACACCCTTGGTTTTGAGCCCCATATTAAATAATGTATTTTTTTAATCCATGAAAGGCCAGAGTGCCCAAACAATTGAAAGAGGCTAGTGTACCTAAGAAATATAATGTTTTGATCATTATTAATAATAAATACATCATTGGCTACTAGACAGATAAGGACAAGACTTATTTATGTAGGAACATCACTCCATATCAAAAAACATGCCAGAGAATGAACAAACCACCACATAAATTCACACAGAGGAACAAATTCCAAGGGAAGAGAGGCATTAGTCCTCTCATTTTGAACCCAAATTAAAAATTTTGATGCAAATTATTAAATGTTTGATGGATCAAGGGAATTCCAAGTGTATATCTTTGTATAGGAAAGTTATTAAAATAGATAGACTCACCTTTAATGGTTGACAGTAGGAGGGATCTAGATCTGATTCAAACTAGTTGCCCATTGAATGTAATTCCGTGCAATTCAATGTGAGTCAGTAGATGGAGGGAAGGCTCGAGGAGCCCCTCTTTTGTATAAAATATCTTGTATCAAAAATTTATTAGCATGAGAAGTTGTTGAGAGTTGTAGGGAGAGATCAAGAGAGAAAAGGAGAAGTGTTGAGACTCTATCTCAATCCAACCCTTCTAAATATTTGTACATATACATTCTAATATAATAAAAAAAGAAATTTTTCTGCATATGAGGTGTTTTTGTTCTTATGTGTGATGAACGGTTATTCTCTGAATGTTTTTCAGTATTTATTCATGTATGTTGTAGATGTATGAAAATAGTTTACACTTGTAGGTTTATATAGACTTCTCTATCTTGGTGAGGTTATGAGTATTTATGGGATCTTAGGCTTGTGCAAGGAGTGCACACCATAGTTTTGAAAACTCTGTGAAGCCAATGCAAGGAGTGCACTTGAACTTTGTTGTGAGTTCAGAGAAAGATTGTGCTAGGTGGGAACACCAGAATAATTCTAAAGATTAGAAGAAACATCAAAGTTACTAAACACTCTGATAAATAGTTGGAGGAGAAGGAGGACCAGAGTTACTGAATACTCTGAGGGCTATGTAAGGAGTGCATTGAGAAGGCACAAGACATGTACGATAAATGTGTCTCGAGTTCTGTGAAAAGGTTTCCAAGAGGGAACACCAGAAGGTAAATCTCGGGAGGAGTAGTGCAATTTTTCATAGAGGGCAGAAGGAGTGTGCAAGTAAATTCCCATAATTTAAGATTCAAGGAGGTGAAGCAAGTGAAAATATTTCACTGAGGTCCATTACAAAAGTCAAAAATCTTAGGAGGATGAGCGCAAATTGTCAGGAGATCACAAGAATTCCTTTGAAGAAATAAAGGGTTAATGCCCTTAGAAGTTGAGTGAGCTGGAAGCTCAGTAGAGATAGTGCAGTTGTGCACAAAAGATCCATGCAAGGTGTTATCACATAAATTTTCCTAGGGTCACCATTGAAATCCATAGGTGTAGGAAATCAGGTGAGTGAAACAACAAAAATCCACTATGCATTTCGATTTGGTATCATCTTGAGACCCATTTGGAGGGTTTCCATAGTTGGCAAATAGACAAAACTTTGGTGGGGGCACCAAAATAGTTGATGCACCCAGATCACATTTTTCGATCAGATCGATGACCACCAATCATTTTGGTGACACAAAATGCATAGGCATTAAAATCTGAAGGGAAAGATGAAATCCAAACCACGGTTTTGTGGGGTGGCTACGTGGCAAGAAGTGGTGCATTTCAGGCCCGAAGGCGATGTGGTTCCAAACCAATTTCAATGGCCCTGAAATCACATGCTCTTACAGTGTCATATCAAACAACAATGTGTGGCCGCCCCCTAGTGGTCAAGACATGTCCCGTTCCTGAGGGGAGTTCATCCAATAAACAAAGACTGAATTTTGTGTCCTGAATCCATATGCTCATTAAACACCCAATCCATGAGGGCACGTGGTCACTCGCTAATTGTCCAACTATGCTCCGATCATGAGGAGGATTCAATTAATGGAAAAGGACTGATAGTTGAAACCTCAACTCAGTCCATAAATAGAAGGCATGGAAGCTATGGCTGAGGAGACATAATTGTCATCCTGACGTACCATGATGGATGATTTTGTCTTGGAATTCCATACTGACCAGAGATTACATCTGACAAGTGAAAACATGCACTTTTTGATAGAAGGGTTCCTAGGTCACACTCCTAGCAATTGTGGAGTGATATGATTATAAATAGATCAGTTTAAGTTTTTGTAAAGGGGGGTTCAAAGGCTAGATTGATGAGATACTTTTAGGAGTAGGGCTCTGTATTTTGAGTTTGTAGGCCCGAGGGCTTGGCTTGTAAATATTATGTTATTGAATATTTCTTTGAGTTACTTTTATCATAATATCTTCTAAGTTTACATGTTGTTCTATTTTCTTGTCTGGGTGTAATATCCTTGATTTATGGATTCCTAAGGCAGTGGAGGATCTATTGTTATCTTGCTCATTTTTCATGATTCATCACTCATAAATTTTCTATTTTTCTTCTCGTTGGGAGGTGGCATATTTGATTTATGGATTTCTAAGATGGTACAGGATCTGTTGTCATCTTTCCCATGTTTCATCGTTTATCTCTTAGGCTTTCATTGTTTTTATTTTTGTATGGTTGTAAAATATTTGATCTATGGATTCCTGAGGCAGTAGAGGATCTGTTGTCATCTTTCCCATCTTTCATGGTTCATCACTCTGACATTCTGTCTTTATTCTCCTCATAACCACATAAGTCCTTTTGTCTGATAGGAATTTTAAATGCCTTCATTATTCATGATACTTATGAATCCATAATCCAATGGTCCTGAACTGATCGGTAGTTACTTTTGTTATTCCTCTCTCTGCAGTCTTACTGATCTACCTACTCAAACTGTTTTTATCCATGTTACTTTTTTTTATAGGTACTAGGATTATCCTCTTGTAGTCTGAGGGTGACTCTCAGTGCTAACATTAATGGCGTTGTTTTCAAGGACAGGAGTGAATATATCTTCCCCGGGAGAACAAAAACTAATAGATCCAGTTTTAGATGGTCAATTGAAGTTGGATATATTATTCTGACTTCTTATCTTTCACCATGGAGACTCCGTTATTTGAAAATCTATTGGTGACTCCACTGGTTTGAAATGGACAAGATTTTAGCTCAGAGGTATGCTTTATGCGATTTTTCAAAGATAGTTGGTTTCCCTAATCTAGTGCCTAGTAGAGATGAGTGGGAAAGTAGCCTTCCTAAATTTCGACGAGAGGAGTGGGAGGAACCAGCTAAGCACTTGTTGTATTTTCATGATTTTATTCATCAAATTTGTATCATGCACAAGGATGTTCAAATTATTCTTTTCAGGTATTCATTAGAGGGGATTTCTTGCGATTGGTGTACATCTCTCCCAGTTGCAAGTATCATCTCTTTGACAGACTTTCATGCAGCTTTCAATTCCTTTTGTAAAGAATATATTTCAGCTGAACGTATTTTTGAGGGATGTTGTAATGAATTTTATTTTCTCCATAAAGATTCTACTATTCATGAAAGCCAAACTTGTGATGAAGCATTTATTGTAGAAGAAAACATTTACCATGAATATCAAGAGGTGTTGAGTGATATTCATGATGATAACAATAGCACAGAAACATATGGCATCATATTAGATGCATTTGTTGTCTTAAATGTTCATGAATATCAACATGTCTCTTTTGAATACTCTGATGTCAAAGTACAAGTGTATTATGTCATAGATATTTCTCTTGACTGCGAAGCTAAGATAGATGATAAGCTAGTTAAAATAACTAGGGAGGATTTCTCTCTTTTTTTTTTCCTAGATTTTCAGAATTAAAGGAAGATTTTGTTTGCTTCTCCGATGAAGAAATTGCGGAGGATATCCCTATTCTTGAAACAGATGTTTTTAGAATCCTTGTTTATGATGAAGAAGTTATTTCAAATACTGACCAAGAGCAACCCATTTTTGATGAATATCCCAGTGAAGATGATGAAGAGCAGATCTTGTCCATGGCCCCATTGGAACCTTGTAGCATGGTTCATGTGTATGATAATTATGAACTTGATCATTGGGAGGGCCATGAAGTAGAAAAGGAAGAGATAAATGTGCATCCCATATCATCTACAACAATTATAAATGAGAACCAAGTTAAGAGAAACATTCATTCATTGATATACATCAAGAGATATCTTACCATCAACTAGCAAATGTTTCCAGAGAAGGAAAAGGAGAAGTGGATCAACAAATTGCATCAACCTTTCACTCACTTGTGCTTGCCATAAACATTCAACTAGATGTGAGCAATTGTAAAGCTAAGCAGGCTTTCTACTACCAATCTAGTAGGTTTTATCACCCATTTTATGACCCTGTGTGGTTATATATGGAGTTGATTTTTTCAAAAGTGTTGGAGCCTGCAAAATTATTCATCTTATCATCATTTGGGGATATTGTCAGTATTCCAAAACATGTTTTCATTCTACTGTCATACTTCCCTTACCATTTTTGGATCATTTGTAGTGAAAAGAAGAATTATATTACCAAACAGTATGGGTGGCTATGGTGGAAGTTTGTTTTCACCTAGCACATTGCAAAAAATAAGTTAGTCTAGGATTGTACATAAATAATCTCCTTCTAGAGCACAAGTGTTTGTTTTCTTTTTTTAAGTAGAATAGTTTACATATTAGCCTATTGTCTTCAACAAAATGTATTTCAGATTGAGTCCACAACCTAAAGTCTAAGGAACTGGAACTACACATTCTTGGAAGCTCGTAGGGAGCATGCCATCCCTTGTGGAGCCAAATGTTATCACATAAAGTTTCCCAAGGTCACCGTTGACAACCATAGGTGCAGGGAAGAAGGCGAGTGCACTAGCAAAAATAAAATGTGCATTTCGATTTGGTATTATCTCTAGACACAGTTGGAGGGTTTCAATAGTTGGAAAATGGATAAAATTTGGTAGGGGTGCCAAAATAGCAGACGCGCTCAGATCATAGATCACGATTGGATCAATGAACATAAGTCATTTCAGAGCCACAAACTACATCTGTGTTAAAATCTGAAGGGCGTGCCAAAATATAAACCACGGTTTTGCAGGGTGGCTGCATGGCGAGAAGCTGTGCATTTCGGGTCGGAAAGAAGTGTGGGTCCAAGATTCTTTTGACGGCCCCAAGATCACGTGCTCTTACAAAATCGTATCAAACAACAGTGGATGGATGCACCCTAGTAGTCAAGACGTGTTCTGATCCTGAGGGGATTTCATCCAATAAATAGAGATTGAATTTTTCATCTTGAATCCATCTACTTATTCAACACCCAATCCATGAGGGGCATGTGGTCACCCGCTAATAGTCCAGTTGCACTCCAATCCCGAGAAGGATTCAATTAATGGAAAAGGATTGGTAGCTAAAACCTCAGCTTAGTCCATAAATAAAAAGCATGGAAGCTCTAGACAAGGAGACAAAATTGTCATCCCAAGGTACCACGATGGAAGGCTTCTTCTTACAGGTCCATACTGATCAAAGATTTCATCTAATAGGAGAAAACATGTACAGTCTGACAGAAGGGTGTGTAGATGAAATATTTGAATGTGATGGTCAGGTCACACTCCTATAAGTTGTGGATTGATCTGATTATAAATAGATCAGTTTAAGTTTTTGTAAAGGGGGGTTTAGAGGTTGGAGAGACGAGATATTTTTAGGAGCAAAGCTCTATAATTTTAGTTTGTAGGCCTTGGGGCTTGGATTGTAAATATTATGTTATTGAATATTCCTTTGAGTTTTTTTTATCAGAATTCTTCTTAGTTTACATGTTGTTCCACTTTATTGTCTGGACGTAATATCCTTGATTTATAGATTCCTAAGGTAGTGGAGGATTTGTTGTTATCTTGACCATTTTTCATGATTCATCACTCAAACATTTTATTTTTTTATTCTCATTGGGAGGAAGCATATTTGATCTATGGATTCCTGAGGTGGTAGAGGATCTGATGTCATATTTCCCATGTTTCATCATTTCTCTCTCAGAGGCTCGATTTTTTTCTTTTTGTCTAGTTCTATAATCTTTGATCTATGGATTCTTGAGGTAGTAGAGGATTTGTTGTCATATTTCCCATATTTCATGGTTAATCACTCAGACATTTTTTATTTCTTCTCCTCAGACATAGGAAGTTTAAATTCCTTCATTATTCATGATACTTATGACTCCATAACCCAATGGTCCCAAACTGATTGATAGTTACTTAGGTTATTCCTCTCTCTATAGTCTTACTGATCTACCTACCCAAACCATTTTTATCCATTTTACTTTTTTGATGAGTACTGGGCTTATCCTCTTGTAGTCTAAGGGTGACTCTTAGTGCTAACACAAAGCGTGAATTGGGCCAAGACTTGGAAAGTGTTAAAAAACTCTAAGGAAGACATAGGGAAAAGTATGCAGAGGAGGGGAACCTTTCAAGTTCCAGTTTTCAGAAAAGCACAATTGTGTGCCAAGAACTAAGGTCCTTGAAGTAAACAAAGATTAGGAGGGAGAGCATCAATCTATTAGGTGGGAAAAAATATTTTTTTAATGGGAAAAGGGCCAAGTACCTTCGAAAACCCCGAGAGGATTGAAATCTTAGGAGGGAAAGCATTACAGTGAACACAATCAAAAGCCAAACCTTTGAAAAGTTTGAAAATCCCTTATTGGAAGAAAATCATAGCAATAGAGGAGGGTGGATCTACAACAGTCATTGGATCAACTGCAAGATTCAACTTGATTCGTTGGATCGATCCATAGAGTAGAGGAGGAGAAGCAAAATAAGTCATCAAATCTACTGTCGAGAGCGATTTAGACCATTAGATCAGATTATGGAATGAAGGAGGAGCGCACAAGAGGAGAATAGATCCCAGCCGTTAGATCTGGGTATAAGGAGAATGATTCATTGGATACAAGTAAGTAGTTTTTTTTTTATCCCTAAGGTTCCTTGGAAATATGGAGTTCCACATGTTTCTTTATTACTTAAGCATAGAATTCCCTAAGTCCCGAGAGATAGAGTAAATCGGGGCTGCATATTAGAAGGGACACGTGCGATAAAATCCTTTAGTTATGAGCCATTGTACTCTAGAGGATTGTGAAAGTGGAGCATTGGGGAGAGAAGTTGTCGAAGTCCCATAATAGATCCTCACCATTGAAGTGGGAGCACACGTGTCATCAAATCCTAGATTCTAAAAGGTCAGCACTCCGGAAGGAAGGTAGTTTAATGGCAGGAGTTTTCAAGGCTCCTGAAGCTCTGAACAATGGATTAGATATCCACTGTTGATTTCGGTGGATAGGTGTTAATAGATTTAGTACTCTAGAGATATAAGACTCTGGAGGAAATAGGGCACATATATTGAGAATACCTTGAGACCCAAAGGCCGGAGCTCATTGGGGTCATTCAAAGAAGTGGCAACATGGCAACAGATTGTGAAGTCTCAAGACTTAGCACTCTGAAGGAAAGCGAAGAGAAGTGCGTAGGGACAAAGGGTGGGAGATCCATCATCAGTTGTGAGGGACATGTGGTGGGAGATCCAACATTCTGGAAGGTTGACACTCTAAGAAATTTGGGGTATGGTGTAAAAAAATTTCATCGAAGCTTGGAGGCCTGAAGTATTGTGGGTCATATATCAAAGGAAGGACAGGTGGTAGTAGATCAAGAGGTTTGAAACTCTAGAAGAAACATAATGTAGTGTTTTTGAGGACTCATGAAGGCTCGAAGGCTGGAGTCAATCATAGTCATCCATTGGAGAGGATGTGTGGTGAAAGATCCCACAGTTCAGGGAATTGGCAGTTTGATGAATATGCATTGTCATGTAGGTAGGGAGAAAATATCCTAAGGAATCTTATCCATTGATCAAGAAGGGGAAACATGGAGGAATAGGAGCCATCAGATCTGCTCCTTTGCAATGCCTGAGACTTTGAAAGAATTGTGTGTGTGTTGGTGTAGAAACAAATCATTGAAGCCTGAAGAGAATAGATCTAGACCGTCCATCCATTAGTGTTTAAGGACTGTCGATCTGAGGCTTGGCGTAAATTTATTTTTTGTGATTGATAGTTTGCAGGTGTTGTATGTATGTTGGGCGTGGTTAAAAATTGTCGAAGATCAAAGACATAATTTGAGCCATCTGATCTGCATTTTTTTGGCAATTGACACTTTGTAAGCATTATTGTGGATTGGATGCAACTAAGAAGTCATCGAAGCATCGAAGTAGCATGCTATTGACTAGCGCATGGTCATAGTCCTTGGTCATATGAGGAGAGAGACTGAGAAAGAGGGATAGGGACCCAAAAAAATTTCAAAGGAGAAGGGGCTTAGGAAGATCCCGTGGTTTCAATGTTTGTACTTGCATAGGAAATTTCATGACCTTTAAACATTAACAGGGGGTTCAGCAAGAGTGCAAGAGATAAGTCACCTCCCAATTTGAATGATCCTAAAATAGGAGGTCGAGTGGACCCTAAGAGTGGGAGGGGGTCTACATCAGTTATAGGGGATATGATTCCAGAAGAGAGGGGGATTAAGGGGATACGTATTTATTTTATATTTTATTTACCCATTTTTTTTAATGGAGAATAATGGTTACATGAGCTTCTTGGGGGGGGGAGGCCAAGTGGCTCCTTAATTCCAAGAATTACATAAACCCGTGTTTCATTTGTACGGGGGGTTCTCACTCCCATTCTCATTATGGTTCTTTTGTTGGTTGTTTTTATTCTCCCATTCACTCATTCACTCATTTTTCAATAGATATCCTTACCATTTCGTTCATCAATTTTGTTCACTCTCATATTAGTTCATTCTACCACCCACCCATATTTCATCATTTGTGTCTTGGATTAGGAAAGGAGAATGAACTGTTGAAGAGAATCCATGGTATTGTTAGTTGTAGAGAATATTTTTGTATTCCATCCACGAATCAAGACATGCATGTCTAAAATGCTTCGGTATGTGCTCAATTTTTCCCACAACTATGAGTCCTAATAGTCCCAGCATGGATGTTCTGGACCAGTTGCAGTGAAGCCATAGAAAGAGATGGACATCCTGAGGGACTACGTGGTAGAGAAGGGGGTCCATTCTCTTGGGTTGTGCAAGCTGGGTAGAAGAGAGATGGTGAACTTGGATTGTTGTGGGTGTTGAGAAGCCTATGAAATGTTGGGTGCTGACTGGTTTGGGAAGTCGAGTGATACTTTGGAACTGTCCTTATGGATTCATAGCTTTGTATCGGGGGTGACACTATTGTTGAGACTTGGAACACAAATGTCTACATTTGGGTGGAATTTCCTTGGTCTGCAACCAGTTGGTGTCTTGTTTTTAGAAAATACAAGTGCTCTTTGTTATGGTGTTGGTACAAGGGTGGACCCAGGGTTCAAGCCTACAACAATGCACCAAAAAACCCTAACTATCATCCTTTCAGCAACACCTGCGAAGTAGATGAAGTCTCACCTGAAGTAGAGGCAGGGGTGGTTGCAGGACTCCAATTTCTGCAACCTTAGTTGGGACACAAATCTGTGATTGTAACACCTTGACAAAGCACTTAGAAATATAGTTCATCAATGTTTAACCAATATCTACTTCGCAAATAAAACCCTACTTACAGAGCATCGCAGTATTCAACCAGATCTAGCATCTAGCAACACTTAGCATGATGAAATAGATCAGATCTAGCAGATTCAATCACTAAGCACATTCACACAGGTTAGATCTAGCAATTACTCTCATTATTAAGCACAAAGAAACAACAGATCTACCTATCATTCATCTATATCAAAGCACTTAAGAAAGTACATAAACACATCAATACATTGCACAAATCATTCACAACATAGGATGTGCGTGGTTCACCCCCACCCTGGGGCTACATCCACCAACTCTTTGTCTTCTTTATTAGCTTCTCTCAATATTCTACATGCACAGAGCCTCAAGATAAACTCCGCAGAGGACAGGAGATCTGCGCACTCTCCGCTAGATCCTCCTTCCCCAAGATAGGTTACAACACAAAGCCTACATACAGTCTCTTACAGTCACTTGCACTCGGCCTTGCAAGTCTCATACAATATGCATGGATCACTTACAACTGTTACTTTCACTTAGCACAACATCATACACATAGCTCTTGTGTCCTAGCACTTATCATGGCACACTGCTTACATCGCCTAGACTTCTATTTATACATTACAAAATAGGCCTAAGCATGGGTAAACCCATGGGCCAACATCCCCATACCCATTGCATTATCTCAAATCCCAAAAAGGTCCTAAAAAGGGGCCAATATCCTGCGATCTTTCCTTCACCTTGCGCTCTGCCTTCGATAGCCTGTCGAAGTCCCAAAAATAGGTCAAACATTACCAAGGATCCTCAAAACTTGGTCAAGGGCCAACAATAGTTACCACATCTCTTCTCATATATTAGCTACCACCATTCGAGCAAGATTGTTTCATTCTACATTTTATAGTTTTAGTAGATTTATTTATCGAATGGAAGTTAGGTTTCACTTTTTCTCTGTTATTGTTCAGTGTATGTTTGTTTTAATGTTATAAATCTATGTTTCATTTCATTTCTCTCATAAATTTGGATCAATGGTATCATAGTGGTATGATCTTTATTTTTTTCTTTGTGTATGTCCCCAATAAGGTCAAGGTATAAGCAATTGGGACTTGAACTAGTTGATCCTTTGCAAGGTCGACCTCTCCAAACTCGACGACTTCCCATGGGCGAAGAAAAGAGAGACAATGGGGCGGGAGATACCGTGTGGTGGATTGATGTTTTGGTCATGTATTTGAGCCACATAATCTTCATTTAGGATCCTAAGACTTTGATTTCATCCACATTTCATGAAAAATTCAAAAAATGGATATCAAGACAAAATTTTGTGGAAAAATTACAAAATACATTTTTCCTGTCAAAATATTTTTTTATGTTCTTTAAAAAATAAAAGACTATCAAAAGATAAAAAGTTCACTAAAGAAGCATTGTAGAGCTCTTCAATATGTTTCCAACGATCCAAAGAATTAAAAAAATAGATGTATGGGTAAATAATTATGCCACATTTAGATGTATTGTAATGGAACATTACTAACATGATGGACTCCTTCTAATTACTTGTTTTTTCCTCCTTATTTTTGTATGAAACCCTATAAATCTTACAGTGTGCACACAAATTCAACCCTTAAAGAGTCTCATATAAGAAACGAATCATTGTAGGTCCACCATCCAAAGAGTCCTCAGATGTTAAATATTCCTCATAATTATGAGGAATAAATCTTGTGTTCGTCATCCTTGCCCAAGTGCAGGGTTCAACCAAAAAACTTATCTCTTGTTGTACTCAAGGAGTCTTCCCAAATATTCACACTAGTCATAGCTTTTTTTGTGACTCTACCTTTTACTGTCATCACAACCCACAAATTTTGTGCTCAGGTTGCCCCTATGATGGGTCAGTTATTCAAACCCTCACCAAGCTTGCATCGAGAATACTTCACTAAACAAGTGTGCCCCTCCCCAACCACTATTATGGCTATAGTGGTGGTGAAGAGTCATGTTTTCTCTAATACGGTCTGTCACAACCCCACAGAACACCTGAATAGATATTGCAATCATTCACCTCTTGAGGGCATTCTACACAGCGAAGGTTCTCAGTTAGTTGCTTGGCACACCAAGAATACTTTACCCAGACTATGCCTATTCACCTAGAGCATACCCATACTCTGTTCCAGTCTACTAACAAGTCACACTCCTAATATAGTGCAACTCTTGCTTACTTAGACAATTGTTAACATAGTTTAACACCTAGTCTTATTCAAGCAGTCATCCATGAACGTGAGCATTCAAGATAACAACTGCAAAAAAAAAAATTGAATAAAAACAAAAAAATAGTTGTTACACATAAAAATTCCACACTTGCATATAAAGTGTCGCAAGTGTTGTATGTGGCACAAAAATCATGTTTTAAGTGTCACAAGTGTCGCATGTGGTGCACACACCACATTCTAAGTGTCTTAAGTTTCACACCTAAACTGTCACAAGTGTCGTAATATGATTCATGCAATTTTTTGTAAGTGTTGCAACTCAATAGACACCTTAGAAAAATTTGTCACAATCTACAAATCATGTTAGAGGTAAAATCCCCATCATTGGTAGTCGAAGCACATCGTTTCCTTGGAAAATTCAACTTATTATTGAGCATTTATGAAGGGTGGCGCCCCCTGGCCATACTGGGAGAGTGGCATGGTGCACCCTCTACCATGTTAGGGTAGTGCCATTTCTAGGGTGGTTCCCTATCTCTCACTATGAGGGAGCGCCATTCTTGTTGAGGAAAAAGGGGGATCTTCTCCACCAAATTC
>CBVK0102740138.1:0-11613 GCA_900067695.1 Picea abies
GAAGGGGGTTGCATGGCCGCTTGATGAATATGCTTCTCATGTGGGCAACCGTCGAAGGATCTACGCAAAGTTGTCCATTATTTCGTTCCTTTGTCACGCAAGGGCTTCCTCGAGCAAAATTTTAAAAGGATCTCCTACTTGATCATCTTTATTTTCATCTCCCATCAGTTGTTATCGGGCTCGACGCGACCGATCTTGCAATGGAACGATTGGTTTGAGTCCCAACTTCTTGTACCCAGATCTTGTCGGGGACATGCATGAAGAAAAATAAATGAAGAGAAAAATACTATGATACCACTGATCTGGATTTAGGAGCAGAACAAACTGATTAACAGACTGGA
Organism: Picea abies; assembly: GCA_900067695.1. NCBI lineage: Eukaryota > Viridiplantae > Streptophyta > Pinopsida > Pinales > Pinaceae > Picea > Picea abies. The sequence continues at coordinate 342 of CBVK0102740138.1, forward strand.
TACAATAAACACAAATATATGAAGAACAACACAAATATCTAGTGAACAATATCTTCTATTGAATAAATGAAATAGGATGAAACTATAAAACTGCAGAACTGAAACACTTGCTCAAATGGTGGTAACTATCTCTGAGAAGAGATGTGGCTGCTACATGCATCTGTTTGAGCACAATGTTTACAATGAGGCTCTAGAGGCCTTTTTGATATTACTCATGAATTCCAAAACCCTAAACATCCAAAAACCTATCCCTAGAAGGTGAAATGCCAAAAGTTATGTGGGCCCCTATGGGTAAGTTGGCACCTCAACTTCCAGGGGTCGTAACTTTTGCATACGACCTCCATTTTATGCACGTGATAGCCCGTTGGAAAGGTCTTTCATAGAACTACACATTACACCATCAAATTGTGAGTTTGTCTACAATTTGACTTTAGCAATCCAAAAAAACATTGTTTAGGGCTCCAAAACGGCCCCAGAAGTACAACAAGATGTGCTGACATGAAAACATACAAAATAAGCTAGTTGGATTAGGTGAGAGGCCTCTAGTATCCACCTGGAAGATGTGTAGGGATTCAGACAGCCCCATAAGTGTAGAACCCACAATTAAAAAGAAGTACAAAATAATGTGCTCAACTAAAAATGAACAACAGAAGCCAGTTGGAATAGGTGGATGGCCACCAATATCCACCTGGATCAATTCTCCCCCTTAGGAAGAAGTTATCTCCATTGCATTGATCTCCCCCACCAGGTGAGGAAAATTTTTCTAGATTTGGCCTCGGGTGAGCCACTTGCCTTGGCAAAGGAGTTGCCCTTCCTTGACAACCCGATAAATATGGGTCCTCTACTGGCGAGTGCCCTTGACATGTGTGTCCACTATCTGATTAGTGGATGATTGTTCCATGAAGTTAGGGTTGAGCTCTGTTGGTGTCAACTGTTCTATGATCTCTGAGGTGTCCAATAATCTTGGAAAATATGGCTGAAGGAGGTCCACATTGAACACTGGGTGCAGGCCAAGGAAGGGTGGAGTATTGAGCTGAAAAACAGCGCTACCCATAGCCTTGGTAATAGTGCGAGGCCCATAACAAAGTGGGTAGAGCTTCCGATGGAGCCCTATGAGATGCTCCTTCTGCAAATGTAACGAGTCTTTGTCTCCAATCTGAAACTAGTGCGGTACCCTGTGTTGATCATGGCACTACTTGTACTTAGCATCGAATTTCTGCAAAATATCCTGGACTTGTTGGAAGATGTGTTGAATCTGCTCAATGAATCTGGTGGCTTTGTCGATCTCAGACTGAACATGGGAAGAGTTTGTCTGTGTGGTGGAAATAGGTATTACAACATCAATGGGACCCAAGGGTTGGAATCCCAGCCCCACCTAAAATGGGCTATGGTCGGTGGAGCTACGGAGAGCCCCATTGTAACTGTGTTGAACATATGGGAGACTCTCATCCCATGTACGTGGATGCTTAGAGTTATACATGCACAGGATGTGCACAATCATATGATTGACAAAATCTGTTTGGCCATCTATTTGGGGGTGGAAAGAAGTGGATTTAGTGAGGTTGGTGTCCAATAGTGACCAGAGACTCAACCAAAATGTGCTGAGGAACCTGTTGTCCTAGTCAGAGATGATGGTTTGTGGTATCCCAAAATGGAACCACACTTGTTTGAATAAGAGCTTTGCAGTATCTGCCATTGTGGTATTCTTCTTGCAGGCTGTGAGGATGGCCAGCTTAAAAAATTGATCAACGACCAGAAATACACAGTCATTACCTTGCTTGGTGGACGAAAGGCCATACATGTAATCTATTGAGATGGATTCCCAAGGCTTCTTAGGAGTAGGAAGAGGGGTGTATAAGCCTTGCTTGTTGATGGCTGGCTTGGAAATCACATAAGCAGTGCAAGATCTGATATACTTGCTGACATCATGTCGGAGTTTTGGACAATAAAAATGTTTTTGAATAATGACCACAATTTTCTCCATGCCAAAATGTTCCGCCATCCGACTACAGTGGGCTTCCCAAATCATCTTTGCACGCGCATACATGCATTCGTTTGAGAAAAATGATTACAATGAGGCTCTAGAGGCCTTTTTGATTTTACACATGAATGCCAAAACCCTAGACATCCAAAAACCTAACCCTAGAAGGTGAAACACCAAAAGTCATGTGGGCCCATATGGGTAAGTTGGTCCCTCAACTTCCTGGGGTCGTAACTTTTGCATACGACCTCCGTTTTAGGCACGTGATAGCTCGTTGGAAAGGTCTTTCAGAGAGCTATACATTAAATCATCAAACTATGACTTAGTTTATAGTTTGATAATGGTGAGCTAAAAAATCACTTCTTAGGGCTCCAAAACGACCCTGGAAGTACAACAAGATGTGCCGACATGAAAACATACAAAATAAGCCAGTTGGATTATGTGAGAGGCCACCAGTATCCCCCTGGAAGAAGTGTAGGGCTTCAAAGAACCCCATAAGTGTAGAACCCACAATTACAAAGAAGAACAAAAGAATGTGTTGAACTTAAAATGAACAGCATGATCCAGTTGGAATAGGTGGGTGGCCATCAATATCCACTTGGATCAAACAATCCATGATGATCCCTATGATCCCAGGATTGAGGTCCTTGACGATGTCAAAGGAAAATCTGAGTAGGAAAAACTCCTGGACCTGGATCTCATCTACACAACGTTGTTTCCACAAATGAACATCGATGTGTTTTGTGAGATGGATTATGGGCCAACACGGGAGGTGCAGTTCCTCCTTAAGGCTAACTTTTTGAATATTTTCCACTCGACAATCATGAATCTTCGAGATCTCCCAGTGTTCAGAACCACCGGCGAAGTTTTACAATGCATTAAGTTTCTGAACAACAGGGTGCATGATAGAAGTTTATGGCTCAACAGGTGATACCCCATTCATGCTAAAGATATTCACCAGCTAACAGGATTATCCTTGGAGAGAGAGGATGTCTCCAAAGGATTTCAAGGACTGAGCAAGCATGGAAATCAAAAGGGAAAAATTATCCTGTATGAGCCTTTCCATACATAGAGGGGGGGTCATACAACACATATTGAACCAATCCTCCATGAGACAGTGAGAACGACCTGCAGAAGAAGCAGGGTTGAGCTCCGACAAGGTAGAACAACCCTAGAAGTCGCCAATGGCCTTAGAATGAAAGGAAGAGGAAGAACACCAACTGTAGAGGAAAAATAGGCCTTTGCCAGGATGTCCCAAACTTCCAAATGAGGCGATATTCTCAGGTAAGACTATTAACAAAATTTTATCTTTTGCTTTTATACAGGAGGTTCCTACCAAGAAGCCCAGAACCAGTGTGTCCCTGGTAGTCAGCCCAACTAAAATCATCAACGCTCAGCCTATATCAACTACACTACGTTGCACCTGAGCAACCACTCAGAAATTATAGAATATTATCCATATTATCAATGACCCTGAGTCTAACCCCATCATAATTTCCACCATAGTCATTGAGTAAGAGCCATCGCTACCTAGTACGGATACCACAGTCCCACTACTGCTCACTTCCCCATAACCCATGCAAATTGATATTCCAGAACAATTTCCCTCTCAGGAGAGCCAACCATCCACAGTACCAGTACTCACCCAACTCCCACATTCCCTCCTCTTGGATACACAGTCTACAAGACCGGAGACCCTCACAGAAGTCCCAAAGGATCAAAGTGGAACCCCTGAAGTTCCACTCACAACGTAGGGAATGAAACAAAAGGAAGTAGAGTCTCAAGCACCCCAAGAGACTCAGTTAGGAAAAAGCACATCCTCGTTGAAAGAATAGTTGGAACCCATACTCCAGAATCTGCAATAGTGCTCAGAGTTGCTACAACTTTGCCTAGCGTAGAGGGAAGCTATCCCTTTGCTTCTGTTATCCCTAAAGACTAAACTAGCCCAATAGTTGCAAGGATCACTCTAGGGAGAAGAAGAAGTTGAGACACCATCAGAGCAATCCATGGCCAGCGGGCTTCCGCTTCATATCAAACTTCCGTTGGAGGCCACAATTACATCCAGGGAGCTCTTTTAGGTGCCGAAACTGCAACTAGTAGGCTTGATCAGAGCCTCAACTAATCATTTAGAGAAACGGGTTTAGCAAGCCAAAAAACAAGCTAAATATTGGTGACAGGAAGGAATGATGGAACAAACCAAAAGCACACAGGGAGAATATTAAAAAATCTAGGCAAAAGGGAAAATTGAGAGAGTGAAGGGAAAGTTAACAGATATCTGACCAATTTTCAGAAAAGAAACATCTCAGATGCCAGAGTACATCACCACTACAGAATCAAAGGAACAACTTGAATTGGTTCAACAAGCATGGGAGGTACTAACAGATCTAGTAGAGGACCTTCAAACACAGTTGGAGGGGATGAAGTTGAAGGCTCAGGCACAATCCAGGGAACTCCAACAACATCTAGAAAGAGTTGTCTTGGAAGGCAACGATGCCAGAGACTTGCTGCATAAAAAGACCGTTGAATGTACCACCATATTCAAGGAAGTCAGATATTGGATGGGAGTTATAACTTGCCACAACCAGGGTCTGGAAGAATTGTGGACCAGAATCCAAACCCTCAACAAAGAAGCAACTAAAACACACAATCCTCTGGAGCAACAAGCAAAATTTGATTAAATGCAACAAGCGAACAATTCTTTGAATGCTTTGTTTGTAGCTCAAACAATAGAAAAGAGGGAACTGAGAGCCTTTAGGCCCATTATTCAAACTACATACCTAGAGATGCATCAGGTTGAGACATTAACAGACACCAATTGGAATGCCCTCATTGCATCCAAGCCGAAGGAGTTCAATCTCAGTGCAACACAATAATTCATTCTAGAAGCCTCACTGCTTGCCAGAAAGTGGCAAGACAAACTTGAACAGTTCCAGGAGGTCAATGAAAAATCTCTCGAGTTAGTGCCACAGTTGGGCCCTTCATTTGAAGGAGCCAAGGAAGAAGAAAGCAAAACCCTAGAAGGACAATAGGTTGAATCAAAGAACACAGAAGAACCAAATACTTGACTCGGGGTGAGTCAAGGATTGTGGTTGGGGCCTATTCGACCCTTTGTTTTGATAAGATAAGTTGTGCAAGTTATCAGGGAGACAAACCATCAAGTGAAGAGGGTCGAGAAAGGAAATGCACAACAAAAATAAGTTGGAACAGAAAAGAGTATGAGACCAACGCGAATCAGTTTTGAGACAATACAGTTGCAACATAATAAAGAAGAGAATAGGGCCTACCGTTTCTCAAGGAGAGGAAGGAAATGATTGTATTGATCATTATTTTATTGTATTGATGGTAATTGGTAATCATACTGTATTTTAGTGGGTGTGTGTGTGAAGGAGATAAGAGAGAGGAACAAGAGGAAAGAACTAGATCCGTACTCTAGATCTGGACTGTAATTAATAAGGGAAGACCTTAGATTGATTACGATCAACTTTAGTGTTATGTTGAGATGTACCTACCAATCTCTGCTAAAATGAGTAGGGTAGAGGACTAATGTAAAGTTGTGAATGTATGTGGATCAAGACCTTTGATATAACAGAAAGACAATGGAGATCAAATTTTGAAAATGCTCCTAGTTTATATTACTTTATGTATCTTTGAAATGCCTTTATGTTGCTGACAGTTATGAATTACATGTATTTATCACTTCTTGATGTTATATACAACTCTGTTCATGTGTATCAGGGTAGGATGTATTAAAGGAAATGAACAAAATAATATTTCTTTCATTATAATGGTAACGATATCGATTTTTTATAGATCTGTATAACATTCTTCTTACCCTTCCCTTAGCTCGTTTGTCTCGGTTGCGCTTCGGGTGAGACTTCTTTCCTTTCAGAAAGATGAAAATGCTAGTGCACTAGACTACATCGGTACCCTTTTGTTAGTAACTTGATGAGGAACCTGCTCTGATAAATTTGCGCCAACATATTGATCCATGAGCGGGTAGTGTTGGCATCTATAAACTGCTTGAGCATGTGATTAATTCTTTGAATCTAAAAGAATATCATTAGCTATCACATGTAGCATATCCAAAGATTTCTATCATCTAGAAGCAAGGACAAAAATGTGTTTTTAATGCAGGTAATATGCCCTTCAATAGACAAGGGATCTCCTCGATATGAGGTCCCAATTAGACTTCACATCGCTTATAATAGGAGTCCCATTCGGATTCTGACCCGATTTCTATTATTGGTATGGGGGTTGAATGAATGGTTGATGGGATAAGGGAATGTAAATTTATGTAGATGCATCTAGCTATTCTAGCTAGGAGCAACGAATGTAACAAACAAATAGATAGGAATGCCAACAATCCTTGCATATAATCCTCTACTCAGATAATTGTTAAAAGGACAAAGATTGTTGGTATTTACATAAACAAATACATGAAAAAAATTTATTTTGCAATAACTCATTTACGCCCACCCATTCATCATCTCAGAATATTAATAAAAGAGAGCATGCATACTATAAAAAGAACATACGTTCACACAATAAAATTCTATTCATGAAAAATGTAATCTTACAACATTTCATATTAGTTGTACATTAGCTAGAAATAGTTCACACCCAAATAGCTTTCAGAAAATGTGTTTCTCTTTGTCAAAATGGCCTTGAGGGCTTCTCGCTATTACTTTCAGAAAAATAATTCTTAGAAAATTATAGAGTTCAAGAACCCCTTTCAAAATGGGTGCTCTTTGGTTTATATAGCTCATCTTGGTAACTGCTTCTTGTGATTTATTGAATTCCCAAGGAGTATTTACAAGACTCTTCATTTTTCCTATTTTTGTTTTGCTTTAATTTATACAAAGACAAAAGTAAAATAGGAGATATACAAATTTGAATTTTATTCTATGTTTTTCCTTTGTCTTTGTCCCTAATGTAGGCAACCCATGCTTCATGATATCCTGAAATAGAAATTATTCAACGATACAATAAGGATTCTAGGGCGACCTCATGAGCTGCTAATTTTTGGCAGAGGATCTTTGTGTCCCTTCTCAAATTAGCCATCAAAGCTTAGATAATATTTTGAGCTCTGGCTGGCCTTACAATATGATCATCCATCAAGGAGCCGATTATTCTAAGTGGGGTCTTAGCAACCATTTCCCTAGCTTACATGTTCTCTTTTAACTCTGCATAAACTTGTTCATTTGATTTTAGTTGGCCCAAATATCTGATTCAAGGCATATGACTTTTTATGGCTAGGATGATGGTCGCTTTATGGAGTTTAGTGCATATCCCAAGTGAAATTTTCAATTCCTCTAACTTTTCCCCTGCTTGTTGATAGTTTTCAAGGGAAACATAGTTTATCTCACCTTCCTAGTCAGTCATTTGTGGTAAGTTTTCTAGGGAATTTAGATTTTATGTTTCCCATTGCTTCATCTCTTCTAGGATTGCTCTAATTCCGATAAATTCAATGTTCTTGGTTTGAGCCTTATCTAGTTGCATCATGATTTGAGCAACCTTTTCCTGGAAGCCTTACATTCTAGCATAAATTTCCTTAGCCAGGTTGTGGATTTCTTTTCTTACTGCTTCAACACATGTTTTAAACTCTTGGACACTAGTTCGATTGCCTTTGTAATACTACACTTCTTCCTCCAATGTTCTTATTCTTTATTTATACTCCTTTATTTCTTGCATCATGTTCCTTAAGATTTATTTTGATGCTTGCGTGAAGGAAATGTCAGCTGAAGCAATGGACAGAGGGATAAATTTAATATTTTCTTCTACAATTGTCTCTATCATTATTGATAATGGGGCCACTCCAACCATTGGTAGTTTTCTGATTTTTTGCTAGATAGTCTTTCCTCACTCCTTCTCCAATCTAAAGGAGTGCGTTTTATTCCTCTAACTTGCTTTTTCTTTCCTCCTCTACAACTTTAGATTTTTGTTCATCTTGTACTCTGCCTATATGATGGGAGTTGCTTCCCCTACCAAATATTACATCTCGCAATTCCTCTCCCTTCGATGTATTTCTTCATCCTCTTGGATTTATGACTCATATCTCCACTTGTACTTGCAGTTGTGGCAATGTGTATTGATGACTTTCCAAGGGTCACGACGACATAACCTATCCTCATCGAAGTTAAAAGAGTTTAAGGTGTCCACTTCTGCCCGACCTTCCTTAATATCCTTGAAAGAACAAGAACCAACTTAGAGTGGAAGTGGTGGCTATATTAGTTTCCTATCCCTATTCAAAGTCGCACCCAACTCATGTTTCATAATCTAATAGGCTATCTCCTTCAATACTAATATGTCAGGGACAAATTTAGGAAGCAGGTGTGGGGATTCCATGGCATCGTAGCATTTGATATATGTGTCATATTCAAGTATGTACCAATCCTCGATCCAACCTACAATGGCCTAAGATTTATTTGACATGCAAGGCGCGAATGAGTAGAACAATAACTGAAATAGGGGAATAAGGAACTTTTCACAAATGTTTTTTTACTCATTACGATATTTATGCTCCTAAAGAACCTTTCAATAGACATTGATGGGAAGTTTAGTTGGCTGCCATTCCCAACCCATATTCAGGTATGAATGAACCAAGAACATCATATCAAATAGATATGAGGCCATGTGAAAACTTGGATATTTCTCAAGGGCCATGTGCTTTGCGGTTGAAATGGCTTGTGCCAACGTTGAAGACAGAATCTCGACCCAATTTGAAAAAACCTAGAAAAAGCTCCATTTTATGTGTAAAAACCATTATCGAGCCCTATATATTGAATTATTATATCTATAGTATTATAATTTTATGTCAACTAGAACCCTTCATGGTACCCCAAGGATACCTAGTCTTTGGATCATCTTATCTCATCTCATATTGTATTCTGAATTGAATATATTGAAAATGGAGGTTCCCCCCTCTAATTGGACTATATTAATTGATTTTTTTATCATTTTTGAAGGCATTGGATCATTACATTTGGTATCAAAACATCAATCCTAGGGTTTTTCTTCTCCAAGCAAGTCATATTAGCATTTTCACTACAAATATTTTTATGGGATGATTCAGTTAGAGAAACTTGTAGGTTATTTAGAAAACATATCAAGGTACCTATGGTACAAGTTTTAGTTTATGAGTCATTATATTTTCGGATATATACCTTGTGGAAGATAGGGTTTTTGACTAGTCCTATAACTAGTCTCAAACATGTGTCTCAAGTAAAACAGTCGTATCTTCTTTAGATTAGATCCAAATTCCATGAGGCCAGTTGCATTTGAAATAGGATGGTCCATATTTTTCTGGTACAATTTTAAGAATCTGGTATTAAATATTGGATAGGTGGCATTCTGTACAAGTTCGCTCTCTAGGAAAGGCCAAAATACAACAAGGTATGGGAAAGCTACCATAACTTTCATTTGACACACCCAATTTTGGTCAAACCATTGACATTGCAGAGAAGGCATATAAGAGTACTATAGGCCAAAAGTTTAGACACAGAAGGGCCAAAATTTTAGAAATACATCAGAAGGAAGGTTAGCCAGAAGGACATACTCCAAATCAGGGTCTCAAAGGTACATAACTTTTGATTGGAAGATCTATTTTTTGGTGATTCAAAATTAGTGATAAAGAGAAAATAGAGGATTATTATTATTTTTATCCCACATGGCTCTAAAAAAGGTTTCAACATCAATTAAACCTCCAAAAACCTCATATTGGATGTCCGAAGAAAAATAATATTTTGAAAACAAGTTATCACAATTAAAGAACCAAGTTGATGAAATGAATAGTAGTATGTTGAAACAAGTGGATTTATCATATTCTCAAGAATCCCTAAAAAAGGAAATGAAAAATAAGATGGAAGAGAAAATGAATGAAAATCAGGAACATATGGAAAAGAAGATGGATCACATGAAAAATAAGATGGATGAAAATAAGGAAGAGATGAAAAGAAATATGGATGATGGAAAATAAGATGGATGAAAATAAAGTAGAAATACAAAAAGCCATAAAGGAATTACAAAATTCCTTGTCTCCCATGATTTTCCAGGCTCTAGATGAGAGACTACCTAAAGGAGATATCAAAATGCAAAGAACTCATAAAATAAGGGTAATAGTCAAGTTGAACAACCTGTCTATATGATCCGAATTTAAATTTTAGAACGAAATGAAGGCGGAGATATAACAATGAAATATATAGAGATATTGCGAGATACACAAAAATATTGCAAATAACACAAAGATACAGTAATGCACAATTTTGATTAATAAGAGGATGTACAGAAACTATAAAATTACAGAATGAATGACTCACTAGAATGGTGGCAGCTTATCTCTGAGAAGAGATGTGATGGCTATGCTCATTCACAAGAAGATGGTCATTACAATGAGACTCTAACGACCTTTTTAACATAAATAAAATCCAAAACCATAACCCCAGAAGATGAAAGGCCAAAAGGTTTGTGGCCCTAATGGGGGTAGTTGATACATCAACATCCCGAGGGCATAACTTTTGCATACGATCTTTATTTGGGGTGTTCGATACCTCATCGGAAAGGTCTATTTGAGAAGTACAACTTCCATCAAGGGTTAGGGAATTTTGTTAACGACCTTTGGCCCCCCAAAAGTCCAAAAAAACGTCGTTTAGGGCCTCAAAATGACCTCAAAAGTTTGGGACTCAAAAAACTGTAAAAAACTGCGAAAATGGAAAATTGTTATTTGAGCAAGTGGAATAGGTGGGTGGCTACCGATATCCATCTAGATCAATACTCCCTCCTTAGGAAGCAATGGTATCCATTTCATTGAGTTCCCGTGGGAGATGGGGACGCATTTGTTGAATCTAAACCTTGTTGATTTGCTTGCCTTACTGGAGAAGTTATGTTGTTTGGCTTGTGGAAGGCTATTGCAAACCTGATGTTGGAGGGGTTGGACCTTTTTGACTGCATGAGATGACTATGTGCAGAAGGAATATTTGTGATTTTCTTCAATCTTGTCGACATGCTTCTACTGGATAGAAGGGGCTTGGACAAAGGATGTAGTTGTGATAGTGTCCTTATGTTCACCTTCTGCCCGAATCACGAAGAAGCTAAACTTTGTCATATGAGAGACAACTTTTAAGCATTGTTTTGTCGAAAAAGTAGTCAGAACTACCTATGGTATCTTGTAGAGATGATCCCCCAGAGTAATAATGACATTATGGGGTCAAGATTCATAAACAACATGGTGCTTCCACATATAGGGCTGGCCCAAAACAACATCACAGACATCCAATGGGGAAACATCACACAATA
>CBVK0102740182.1:0-14193 GCA_900067695.1 Picea abies
TGGACAAGTGGTTAGAAGTGAGTTAGCCCTAAAATAAGGAAAGTGGTTTAATAGATTTTAGAAGGTAAATAATAAAGTGAAGTGATGAGTGTGCTATAAGTCAAAGTGGATACAAAATAAATTATTTAAATAAAAAGTTAATGGAAAAATTACTAAGTGGACAAGTGGTTAGAAGTGGGTTAGCCCTAAAATAAGGAAAGTGGTTTAAGATGGTTAGAAGGTAACCCCTTGAGGAAGCTACATAAAAGTATAAATAAGAAGAAAGGATCTCTCATTTAATTACACTAAATAATATTGAATATCTACAAGTGACTGAGGTAACCAAAGGATATCTAAGTCGAATTTCAAAGGGAAGGTGAAGTAAAGAAGGTCAAAATTCAAGGGAGGATAAATTCTTTTGATGATGCTTTCTAAGGTATGTTATTTACAGGTCATCTCACCATTTTCACAATAACTTATTTTCTAGAATGATTCAGATTGCGAAATATGGAGGTCATTGAGGAAACATATCCAAGTAGCTATGATAAAAATTCTATCTTGTGGGTCGTTGTATTTTTGGAGTTACACTCCGTGGAAAATAGGGTTTGTGACTAGTCCTGAAGCTAGTCTAAAACGAGTGTTTCGGGTAAAAATGTCATAACTTCTTCATAATAGATCCAAATTAAGTAAGACAAAATGTATTGGTTAGAGCACAGTCTATAGTATTCTGCATACAATTTTTAGATCCATACAACAAATATTTTTTACGGGGAATGCTCTACAAATCCACTCTCTAGAATAAGCCAAAATTCAACAAGGTATGCCATTTTTTCTATAAATCCTTTTTTGAGAGGTTTCAAGTAGTGAAACCTGGAAGAATTGCATACAAGACACTGAAGAACATTGTGTACTATTTTCAGATCTTTATTCATTATAGGTACATAGTTATGATTATCTCAAGTTAGGGTTGTTGACTAATCCAAAATTAGTCATGTGAGACTAAAGTAAACTTTGATGAAAATGCTAGTCTCTTGTTCTTAAAGTTAAAGAAGGTTTGCAGGTATGCGATCATATACACCAAGTTTGTTACAGAGTTACAAATCAGATTTGGATGATGAAATTGATCAGGGTTTTTGGTTGAGGTACATGTTGGGTACATGGTTGAGATAAGTAGTTGATGAGTTGGCACATACATGAGGGGTATAGTTGATGATGTTGGTACATATTGATGATTCATAGTTGATGAGTAGTTAACACATGATTGGTACATGGTTGGAGGCACTTGTTAGTAGTATTGTTGACACATGGTTTATGGATGTTGTAGCATATTTGTCTTGGTATATTATTAGAAGCACATATTGATCTCGGTGATGATTATGAATTGTTATGTTATTCTTGGTTGATGCACATATTGGTTATATTGTGCATATGGTTGAGATTTGTCTTGGTGAGTAGATCTGATTTGGTTGATAAGATTGATGAGACAGGTTTTTGTGATAGGTTGTTTTGATAGGTTATTTGTACAGGTTTGGTGCATGGTTGATGCATTTGTTTATGGTATAGGTTGAGGTACATGTTGATGTATGCTACATATTGACACAGGTTATTGGTATAGGTTGTTACATTTTGTTTGGTGCATGTTGATTGGTATAGGTTTACAACAGTATATCTCACGGTTATAGTGTGACAATGGTTCCATCATTCTACTTATATTTCAGGATGGTTGGATGGGGAAAGGAAAGGTGGTTGTAGCCACCTTCCGGTTGTAGCTGGAGAACATAGGGGGTTGTAGCTAGAGAATTGGGGAGTTGGAGCTTCCCTCGGGTTGTAGCCTAAGAAACTAGGGGGTTGGAGCCTCCTTCTAGTTGCAGCTGGAAAACAAAGAAAGTTAGTGCTTTGAATAAATGTAATTCTTGAAGACATATAAGAAAAAACATTATGTGGTTTTCTTCCGCTTTGGGTTTCCACGTAAATGTTGCACAACTGAGAGGGGGGGGGGGTGAGTCAGTTGTTACCGAGCTTAAACAATTATTCTTATTTTAAACTCTTTGCAGACCACTGAATGACAATCACAATAATGCAGGGAAGTAAGCAATAGAACATTCAACATCATTCACACATATGAAATATACAGAGACATATATTTCTTGAGTAAACCCATAAAGGGTAAAAACCTCTTCTTCTTTATATGATAAGTAATCTTTACATTCTGTACATTATCATACTTATGAGCACCAACTCATAATGAGGCTACAACCTCTGTTTTGCAAGCTGCAACTTGTTGAGAGTACCAACTTTGTGTTTTCTCTAGGACCTACTAGAAGGAAGCACCAACTCCTTGGTTTCTCTAGCACCCACTAGAAGGAAGCACCAACTCCCTGGTTTCTCTAGCTCCCACTAGAAGGAAGTAACAAACCCCTAAGTGTTCCAGCACCAACTGGATGGAAGCACCAACTTCCAGTCACACAGGCACCAACCTGTATAATAGAGAACAACAGTTCTCCCTTGCACCACTCTGCCACCCTGGTTTCTCTGGCTGCAACCAGATGGAAGCTACAACTGCCTATGTTCAAGCACCCACTTGAACCTATAAGAACAAAAGTCCTCCCTAGCACCTCCCTACCACCCTGAAATATAAATCATTGCTATTGAAACTTATTACAGTGATATAGTGTTCATTAATGGCTTACTAGTCTCATCACTGTTCTGCTACACTGCTCTGCTCTCCTGTATTAGTGTCTCTCTGTCTACATCTCCTTGCTCTTTCTGATCTTTTGCTCTTCTCTACAAGTGCACCTCATCCTTCTTTTACTGTCTCAGCTATGCATCTTTTTTCTTTTCTTATGTTGTGCTTTATGCTCTATGTCTTATTTTCATTCTCTGAATTACATCTCTTCTGTGTATTTCAGCTCCTACCCATAACATCCATTTCCCCATGTGTGATTCCTCTCTACCGCAGCACCATTTCTTCTTTGTTATACATTCTTTTAGTCTCTATGCACCTTGTGCATACCATATTTTCAATGCTTCGACATGCTCTTCATGTCGATTGCTTTTCCTGATCATCATTACAACTCTTCAGCTTCTCTGGCTGTTAAAACCATGTGTCCATCATCACTAGGTGTTATGCTAAGATTCCTTAGCTTGTCTAGCAGTCAATACTCTGTGTATTCTCTGTCATAGTCGAGCTCATCCTCTCTGTTGCAGTTATAGGCTTCAACGCTCTTCCATTTGTCAATCGCCTCCTGAACAGTCTTCATTCCACTGGTAGATGCCTTGAGACTCTTCATCTTCTCTGGTGATCACCCTTAAGTCTTTTCTAGTCCTCTGGCAGAAACAATCAGTCGTTTTTAGCAGTTACACTGTGAACCTCCAAAAACCACATCAGCAACTGAATCACCACTGATCGATTAACTATGAAGAGAAATAGTAGCCCTTTGATCATATTCCTGAATAACCTGCACCGTTGAATCATAAATGAAGGGTCTCGCGCTTATTTCACCATTTTGCAATTCAACATTTTGGCATTTCAGCATTCTTGTGGTGAGGCATCTCATCTCTCCAAGTCGCAATCTCTGAAATGGAGATTATCTTCGTGCTACCTCCCCCCTTGAGCCTTCATCGATGTGACCATAGGTTATGACCAGGGGCCAATTTTGAACATGTATTTCGCATTTCGTGTTTCGAGGATTCTGTGATGAGTTGTCTCGACTCTCGAAGTCCCAACCTCCGAAATGGAGCTTGTCTTTTCGACTCTATAGCTCTTTAATGATGTGACCACTGACGGTGACCATGCGCTTATCCATACAACGCTTTTGCAATTTCGCATTTTGACACTTCGGGACTCCTGTGATGAAGAGTCTCATCTCTTGACTTCTCCAACTCTCAGTATCCGAAACTTCGGTCTATGTGCTTGTTTCAGGATTTTTGGCGTTTCACATTCCAGCACTTCGGGAATCCTATGATGAAGAGTCTCGACTCTTGACTCCTCCAACTCTCGGTATCTTTTCCATCAATGACAAACACACATACTCTGCACTCTGCGTGCACCTCTGCACTATCTCTTCTGCTCTTCATGAGCTTGCTCTACTGCGTCTTCCCAAAATACTTCTGGTGCCATCCTGGCACATTATACCTGTGCTCAAGCCATCATCGCTACTGTACTTTCCATCAATGACAAGCATACTATGCCTATAAAACATGCCAACAACCTCCCCCTTTAGCATTGATGGCAACAAAGGCACCCAGACTTGTTCTTTTCTCCCCCTTTGACATCAATGTTAAAGAAAACACGCTCCCCCTGAGCTGTTGCAGTATTTTTCGGAGGTATCAGATATTCAATCAATACAACCTCCCCCTAATAGGATGGACTCTCTTAGGTGTGAGACGTGATGACACCCAACTTCTGTCAGAGATATTCAAATGGCGTCTTGGCTAGGGGTTTAGTAAAGATGTTTGCAATTTGTTTTGTGGTTGGAATGTAATGGACCTGAACAATCTGATTGGTGACCTGCTCTCTCAGAAAATGGTATTTTATGGGAATATGCTTGGTCTTGGAGTGGAATACAGGATTCTTGGACACACTGATGGCACTAGTGTTATCACAATGAATTGGGATCGGTGTAGTGTATTTTACCTCCAATTCTGCAAGTGTCTGAATCATCCATAATACTTGAGTGTAACATGTAGTAGTAGTAATGTACTCTTCCTCTGTAGTTAATAAAGAAATGGAACCTTGCTTTTTACTCAACCATGCTACTAGAGAATCTCCTAAGAAGAACGAACCTCCACTCGTGCTTTTCCTTTCATCCATGCAGTTAGCCCAATCAACATCTGAGTAGACTGATAATTGAAAATTTTGATTCTTAGGATACCATAGGCCATAATTCATTGTTTCTTTCAAATATCTGAATATCCTTTTGACAGCTAGCAAATGACTTTGTTTAGGTGCAGACTGATATCTTCCTACCATTCCAACATCATGCATTATGTCTGGGCGAGATGCTGTGATGTACAACAGGTTGCCTATCATTGACCTATATAAACTTTGATCAACATCAGGTGAGTCATCATCCTTGCTTAATTTGCATCCAGTAACCATAGGTGTGCCCACAAGTGTTGAAGGAAAATCTTCCTGCGGACAGGTAGATCTCCTCAAAGAGCTAGACTCTTAACTCTAAGACAGAAAGTGCTTATCATGGTCACTGACTTCCTTTTAGGTCTACACAAACTAATGCATGAAGAGGAAGGAGGAAAGACATACCTTTTACCAGTGTGTGTCCCTGCACGTTTCGAGTTGAACTCCAATCTTGAGCTCCTAGATAAGCCCTGTAGACAAACAAAGTACAACCACTTCCTATTCTATCGATATTAGTTCGAAGTAGACCTATCTACTTAGAGACAAATTCATGAAATGTCAAACACAAATTATAAAGAAACATGCCAAGCATATTACATTAATGAGGAAAAAACGTTACTTATAGCCATAGATGGAATGTAGCAGTTTCGTCAAGTTCTCCTTGCCTAACCCTTGCTCAACAGCTCCATGATTAGAATGATGATAGCTTCATTGATTAGCCTCCACTTCACTATATATCACTTATTAGATCATAAGTTTGGTATGATTCTCCATCCATCTCTCTTTCACCATGAGAAAAGCTTGCTTATATAGCCTTGGAGAGGCTCAACGACTTGAGATATCTTTGGGGTGAGTTGAGGATTTTCCTCCTTCAGTTAGGGATCTGCCCTAAGATCATGGCTTGATTGAGGATTCGAATCCAATTGCCTTCTAAGAGTGAAAATATCCTTCCCCCATTCTTCTCAACAAATCAACTACTACCCAAAATAGGTAGCGCTCCCTCAAAAGGGCACTCAGAGCGTTATAACGCTCCCTAGTAATGTATAGGAGAGCATCGACACTCCTGAGGGTAGGAGCACTCCTGAAAAAGGGAAAATGAGTGTTATAACGCTCCTTGATAGCTTATAGGGGAGCGCCAACACTCCTGAGAGAGGTATAGGGGAGCACTCTCCTCCAAAAACTTAGTTATTTGGGTGCTTTCAGATGGCAAGAGGTTCATAAGCCTATTGACTCATTTCTCTTCTTCCAAATCAAATGTTTGAGGTGTTTCAAATGTCCTTCTCATGTTGTTATAGGCATGACATAGGCATCATGGTAGTATGCTTTCTTTGAAACTTGCGACACTTGTGAGAAAAATGCGACACTTGCGACATTATCGAAGTGAGTAATTTCGATGTGTAACAATAGGTTTAGAATATTCCATTTGAAACCTTTTCAAAATTTCTCTTAGATAATTTTCTTGAGAAATGAACATCCCTTCAGACCTCTGAGTAATTTGTAGACCAAGAAAAAATGACAGTTCACCTATCATAGACATTTCAAACTCAGACTCCATGGCAGAAGAAAACCATTGTACCAATGGATCCTTATTACATCCAAAGATGATGTCATCTACATAGACCAGCACGATGAGCAAATCATTATCCTCTATTTTGATATATAGATTTTTGTCAATTTTTCCTCTCTTGAGCCCTTTGTCTTTGAGATACGTATCCAATTTGTGATACTAGGCACGAGGGGCTTGTTTTAACACATATAAATATTTCTTTAGCTTGCATACTAAGTCAGGTTTATCAAATAGTTCGAAACCCTTTGGTTGTTCCATATAGACTTCTTCATTTAAATCTCCATTTAGAAAAGCTGACTTGACATCCATTTGATAGACTTTAAACCTTTTATGACAAGCATAGGCAAGAAATATTCTGATAGCTTCTAATCTTTCTACGGGTGCAAATGTTTCATCAAAATCCAATCCTTCTATTTGAGCATAGCCTTTAAAGACCAATCTTGTTTTTTTCCTGACAACTTGTCCTTGCTCATTCAACTTATTCTTAAAGATCCATTTGGAACCAATGATATTTTTACCTTCAGGTCTATGAACCATCTCCCACGTATTGTTTTTCTCAATCTGATCAACTTCATCATTCATTGCTTTAACCCAATGGTCATCTTTGCTAACTTCATTAAAATTCTTGGGTTCCATCATGGATATGAAAGCTATATGTGATTGTTCGGTGTTTTTTATTATCTTTCTCTTGGTTTTTCCACCTTTGTCTTTTTCACCAATTATTTGACTTGCAGGATGATTTCTTTGAGTGATTCTAGAGGAGGAATTTGAAGTTGTCTGTTGATTTGAGTCTGTCTGAGTATCTGTGTCTTCATCTGATTCAGAGTCTTCATTTTCTGATTCTTGAACCTTTTCATCTTCAGCTTCAGCTGTGTCCTCTTTAGAAGACTCATTATCATACACCTCTCTTGTTGGGATTCCTTCATCAACTTTTACGTCAATACAGTCAACCATTTTATGCAGCCTCTTATTATAGCATCTGTATCCTTTATTGTTTGTAGAATACCCTAAGAAGATACCTTCATCAGCCCTGTCATCATATTTGCCAAGGTTTTCATCATTATTCTTTATGTAACATTTACTCCCAAAGACTTTGAAGTGTTTGATTGAAGAAGGTCTCCCATACCACAGTTCATAAGGTGTCTTGTCACTTTGTGGTCTGATGTGGGCTTTGTTAAGAACATGGACTGCTGTGTGTATTTCTTCTACCAAGTAGGTTTGACCAATGTTCTTCTCATTCATCATTGACTTGGCCATTTGCTGCATTGTTCTGTTTTGTCTCTCAACTACTCCATTTTGTGGTGGAGTTCTTGGGATTGTGTATTCTCTCTTGATCCCATGCTTATCATAGAATTCCTTGAAATCACTTGACATAAATTCTCCTCCTCTGTTTGATCTTACTACCTTTAACCTCTTGCCTGTTTGATTCTTAGTTAAAGCCTTAAATCTTTTAAACTTCTCAAATGCTTCAGCTTTTTCCTTGAGAAAGGCAACCCAAGTAATTCTAGAGTAATCATCAATAATCAACATGAAGTAGTTTTCTTTCCCTATGCCTTCCTATCTTGATGGTCCACATAAATCCATATGAACTAGTTGGAGTGGTTTCTCTGTTGAAGTAGAGCTCGTGGACTTAAACTGTGTCCTGGTTAGTGTTGAGTACATTTTTATGCTTCCTTTTTACTCTATAAACTACACTTTTGCCTCTATAACCATCCATTTTGTCTCCATTTCATTCCATATTTTCCATAAAAAAGATTATGCAAGGTATATTTATCATTCTTTAGCTTAAGAATTGAGTTTTCTAATTTTTGGCATTAAAATTGAAAATTTATCAGAAATTACAGGATTTGACTAAATCCCGTAATTGCTCCTAGGTTTGTGTACTTGTAGGACACCTGGGAGAAATCTAAGACTTGGGTCATGATCCTTGATGTACAAGGATGGATGATGAACTATCAGCTTCGAGATCTGAGCCTTCCAGGTGTCTGGTCAATGCTAGTCAAACTAGGCCACTTTAGTAGAAAATACCTTGTTTTAGCCTAAAATCATGGACAGTTTTAGATTTTCGTGGGATTTGGTCATATATTATGGATCTGAAGGGGGAATTCGACCTTCCTAGAATATATTATGGATTTTATCATGATATTTGGGAGATTTATTAGCATTATTAGTTTTAAAACTCTTGTATAAATACTTTAAAGCATAGACTAGTATGACAACCTTGAATGTGAATGAAGAAACTTTGGAATTTGCAATATTGAGATTAGTTCTGCATTTTGTTTTTGATAATGCATATGATATGATGATGTGAATGCTGCTGGAGCTCTTTCTTAGCTAAGACAACTCAAGTGTAAAAGTGAAGCATTGGAGGGCCCCCTTTGCCAAACTAGTACACTCTTCCTTTATGTTCTTTTCAAGTAATCTTTGATACATGTTTTATATTAGATCTTGTTGTAGATGAGTTTATTATTTGTTGTAGTTATATGAATTCCATAGTTAAGTAGAATTCTTAATGTTTCTAAGCCTTACTCATGTTGTGAATGATTTCTTGAATAAGAATTCAATGTGTAGTTTGCTTTCAAGCATTAGGATAATCATGAATGCTTTTTGAGTTATTTACGCTTTCAATACTTTTGATTTAAATTGATGATAGTTGCTAATGAATGTAAGAAGACAATGAATGCATCTCTTGAATAAGAGTTTTGTCCTTCTAGCATTGATAAGCCTTAGAACTAGTTCGAACATCTCTTGAAAGCTTATTGTTGATAATCTTTAGGAAAACAATTGTTGATTACTGTTATGAGATCTATGAATAGGACTTCTGAACAAAAGCTTAGCATCTCTTCCATATTTAGCCTTTAGAATAGGTTTTGGTTTATTCCCATTAAAGAATAAAAGTTATATCTAAATACATATATTTTGGATGTGCCTCTAAGTCTTAAAAACACCGGATTGACAATCATTTGCACTCTAATTTACATCAGTAGATTGGAGCCTAACAATTAGCTTTCCTACTTGGTAGGGTTTACACATAGAATCTTTGGGCTTTGATATTCTCGGAAGATCTTTTACTGCCTCAATATTTTTGAGCTTGATTAAGTGGTCAAAGTTTAGATGTCCAAGTCTCCTATGCCATAACCAACTTTCATCATGTTTGCTTAGATAAGACTCTTCTCTATCTTCTTTCAGCACATATACATTATTTTTTGTCCTTATGCCTTTGGCCACCACTTGTCCCGAGTTTACAGACTTTATCTTGCAGTCCTTGGATGTGAACATCACTTCACATCCTCTGTCACACATTTGACTTACACTGAGCAGATTATGTTTCAGCCCATCTACAATCTTGGGCTTTTCCTTTTCCATTACTTAAAATCACCATCCCTTTACCCTTTATTTTACCTGGAGCATCATTTCCAAAGGTTACGTTTAGTGATTTTATTTCACTTAGAGATAGAAAATTACCTTTGGCTCCCATCATATGTTTGGAGCATCCACTGTTTATAGACCAAGGGTTCGTTTGTCTTTGAGCTGAAAACACTAATCCACACTTGTCACTTTCTTTCTTCTTCCAAACCTTGACATTTTTAGCAGGGGAATTCAAATCTGGTTCATAGTTCCTTAAGCGACAGTCAACATATTTATGTCCATAGTTATGGTAGATGTAACATTCTGGTTCGTCGAATAAAGGATCATAACGATTGTTATGCTTAACCTGTTTCCTTTTCCCATCCATCAAGTGATTTGCAGTCTGTGGTGGTTTGTTACTTGGCTATCTCATTCTTTGTTGTGGTAGATATCTATACCTTGAATGTCTTGATTGCTCATAATTTAATTTTAAAGAACAGTTTACAACTTTATGACCAAAGTTAGAACAAAAGAAACAATATCCATAGAAAAAATGTTGGTATGTGGAAAAAGTTTGTCTTCTTTGAGGAGGTCAATTTCTTTCATGCCGATAATTTCTCTGATCTACAAATTCGTTTCTGGTGCTTTTTCTTTCACTCCTTCTTGGTGGCTAATTTTCTTTCTTTGTTTCTTCAGAATGACTGTTGTCAATGTTTGAGGATTTGACAAACTTGATAGGTTCTTTGTTTCTTGGCTGACCACTACTTGATCCCTCTTCATAACCTAAACCAGTTTTAAGCTTTGGATTCCTTTGCTGATTCAGAATGGTGGCTAATCCTTCTGAGGCTTTGATACTTGACAGATTCTAATGATACAAGTCTTGAAACCTCTCCAACTCTTTCCTAGTTTTCACTACTTCTTCTTCCAGATCTTTACATCTTGCCTTATTTTCTGATAACTGTTGTTTCAGAACGTCCTTGATTTTCTTTGCCTCTTCTAATTCCACTTTTAGCAGGGAAAATTCTTCATCAGGCTGTTTAGTATCTTTCTCGAATTGTATCAACAATTGCTTTTTCTTTCTGTTCTTAATTATGAGTCTGTCAATCTCTTCCAGTGCACTGATCAGTTCTCCTTTCATATCAACCAAAACTTCTTCTTCATTAGCCTCACTTCCTGTGCTTTTATTATCATAGTCCTATTTTTCCATAAGTATGAAGTCATTTAGTTTATCTTCAATAGAGGAGTCATTGTATTCATCATCTGAAGGATCATCATCATTGTTTACACAAAGAATTTTCTTCTTAAAATTATTCTCTTTAAAGAAATTTTTGTGTTTGTGCTTCTCCTCATCATCACATGTCTGATCATTTCTTTTGTGAGGACATTTATTTGCAAAATGACCTATCTTGCCACAGTTGAAACATTTGAAAGGAAGTTTACCTTTGTATTTACCTGATCCCTTCTTCAATCTCTTCACAAATTTTGCTTCAATTTCATCATGCTCAGAATCCTCATTCTTGTTTTCCTTAAATGATGCTTCTCTGGAGGTGGGTTTATATTTAACTATTCTCATTTCATATGCAGTCAATGTTCCTAGAATTTGATCAAACTCCAAGGTTTTTAGATCATTAAGTTCTTCTATAGCAGAGACCTTTGGGTTGAACCTATCTGGTAGAGATCTCAAGATTTTCTGAACTAAAGAAGGTTCCTCAATTTTTTCACCAAGTGCTTTCATTGCATTTATCAGTTCTTCAACTCTCAGAAAGTATTTTCCAATAGTTTCATCTTCTTTCATCTTCAGCTGTTCAAACTGTACTCTGCAGGTTTGAATCTTGGCATCCTTTACCTTCTCATTACCTTCATAACTACTAATGAGTTTGTCCCACATTTCTTTGGCAGTTCCTAGGTGCATAACTTTTACGAATTCTACTTCTGCAAGCCCACTCAAGATAACATTCATAGCCTTAGCATTGAAGATAAATTCTAGCTTGTCATCCTTATTAGCTAGTACAACTGGCTTTACATAACCAATATCTACCACATCCCAGACATCTGCACCTAAAGCCATTATGTAGGTTCTCATTCTAACTTTCCAAAAGACAAAGTTTGTTCCATTGAACAGAGGAGCCTTATTGGTTGAATTTCCTTCATGGCTTGAGATGTTTAAGCTCTAGGATCTACCCTTAGATAAAAGGGGCCAAATCTGATACCAATTGTTGCACAATTGAGAGGGGGGGGGGTGAATCAGTTGTTACTGAGCTTAAACAATTATGCTTATTTTAAACTAATTGCAGAGCACTGAATGACAATCACAATAATGCAGGGAAGTAAGAAATAGAACATTCAACATCATTCACACATATGAAATATACAGAGACAGATATTTCTTGAGGAAACCCATAAAGGGTGAAAACCTCTTCTTCTTTATATGATAAGTAATCTTTACATCCTGTACATTATCATACTTATGAGCACCAACTCATAATGAGGCTACAAACTCTGTTTTGCAAGCTGAAACTTGCTGAGAGCACCAACTCTCTATTTTCTCTAGCACGTACTAGAAGGAAGCACCAACTCCCTGGTTTCTCTAGCACCCACTAGAAGGAAGCACCAACTCTCTGGTTTCTCTAGCTCCCACTAGAAGGAAGTAATAACTCCCTAAGTGTTCTAGCACCAACTAGATGGAAGCACCAACTTCCAGTCACACAGGCACCAACCTGTATAACAGGGAACAACAGTTCTCCCTTGCACCACCCTGCCACCCTGGTTTCTTTGGCTACAACTAGATGGAAGCTACAACTCCCTGTGTTCAAGCACCCACTTGAACCTATGAGGAAAACAGTCCTCCATAACACCTCCCTACCACCCTGAAATATAAATCTTTGCTACTGAAACTTATTACAGTGATATAGTGTTCATCAATGGCTTACCATTCTCATCATTGTTCTGCTACACTGCTCTTCTCTCCTGTATCAGTGTCTCTCTGCCTGCATCTTCTTGTGCTTTCTGATCTTCTGCTCTTCTCTACAAGTGCACCTCAGCCTTTTTTTACTATCTCAGCTATGCATCTCTGTTCTTTGCTTCTATTGTGCTTTATGCTCTGCGTCTTATTTTCATTCTCTGAATTATGCATATTCTGTGTATTTCATCTCCTGCCCACAACATCCATTTCCCCGTGTGTGATTCCTCTCTACCGCAACACCATTTCTTCTTTGTTCTACATTCTTATAGTCTCTGTGCACCTTCTTCTTACCATATGTGCAATTCTTCTACATTCTCTTCATGTCGATTGCTCTGCCTGATCATCATTGCAACTCTACAACTTCTCTGGTTGTTAAAACCATGTGTTCATCATCACTGGGTGTTATGCTGAGATTCCTTAGCCCGCCTAGTAGTCGAGACTCTTCGTCTTCTCTGTCACAGTCAAGCTCATCCTCTTTGTTGCAGTTACAGGCTTCAATACTCTTCCATATGTCAATTGCCTCTTGAAAAGTCTTCATTCCACTGACAGATGCCTTGAGACTCTTCATCTTCTCTGGCAATCACCCTGAAGTCTCTTCCAGTCCTCTGGTAGAAACAATCAGTTGTTTCTAGCAATTACACTATGAACCTCCAAAAACCACATCAGCAATTGAATCGCCACTGATTGATTAACTGTGAAGACAAACAGTATCCCTTCGATCATATTCTCAAATAACTTGCACCGTTGGATCATAAATGAAAGGTCTCGCACTTATTTCTCCATTTCACAATTTGACATTTCAGAATTTCGACATTCTTATGGTGAGGCATCTCGTCTCTCCAAGTCGCGATCTCTAAAATGGAGATTAGCTTCATGCTACCTCCTCCCTTGAGCCTTCGTCGATGTGACCGTAGGTTATGACCAGGGGCCAATTCTGAACACGTATTTCGCATTTTGCGTTTCGGGGATTCTGTGATGAATCATCTCGACTCTCCATGTCCCAACCTTTGAAATGGAGCTTGTCTCTTCGATCTCTTCTCTACATCTCTTCGACGATGTGACCACTGGCGGTGACCAAGTGATTATCCATACAACGCTTTCACAATTTCACATTTTGGCACTTCGGGACTCCTGTGATGAAGAGTCTCGTCTCTTGACTCCTCCAACTCCCGATATCCGAAACTCCAGTCGATGTGCTTGTTTCAGGATTTTTCGCGTTTCGCATTTTGCCAATTCAGGATTCCTATGATGAAGAGTCTCGACTCTTGACTCCTCTAACTCTGGGCATCTTTGCCATCAATGACAAACACACATACTCTGCACTCTGTGTGGACCTCTGCACTATCTCTTCTGGTCTTCACGAGCGTTCTCTACTGCGTCTTCCCAAAATATTTCTGGTGCCCACCTGGCACATTATACCTGTACTCAAGCCATCATCGCTACTATACTTGCCATCAATGACAGTGAGATCGGAAGAGC
>CBVK0102740218.1:0-11790 GCA_900067695.1 Picea abies
TTCTTCTCCCTGAGCTAGTCGTACTTTCCAGAAGTCAAGAAGGAGGAGACGTCCTAGGCCTAGGTTATCTACACCTAGGGTCGTTTTTCTTCTAGGGTTTAGTGATAGAGCCTTGCTGTAGCAACGCTCTCCCTCACCACACTCTCTTGTCTTGATTTATCTTTCATGCTAGCCGTTTTTGCCAAGTTAACCTAAGGAAGGAGGAGAGAGCACGAGGCCTTGCTTTAGCAACACCGGAGTGAGCTTCTCTCACCTAGGGATTTGATTCTGGGGCCCTGCCATAGCAACACTTTAGAACTTTTCCTTCTAGTCCTTAGCCGTCCTCCTTCAACCCTTGCGTCCTCTATTAAATTGACTCCATTAGCCCAAAAACATTGATCTTAGACCTCCAACGTTGAAGTGAAAGAGATCAAACAAACTCTCAAACTCTTTTCTAAATTGAAACCCTAACTAACTGCTAACCCTAAGTTGCTGACCTCACACCTGAATATTTTATCTTTATGCAGCAACGTCTTGTTTTAAGAGCAATTGAATGGTGATTTAGGCATTAATTGATGGTGTGTTCATTTGTTACATTGAATGCCATGTCATTTCAGTATCTATTGAGGAAGTGATATTATTTGCATTGCTATATTGATAAACATTGACTTCATCAATATTTATTGCCATAATTGCTTATTTAAATATCAGATAGTCTTATGAAGTACTAACCCATTGAATTATAGCTTGCATATATTGGTTTGCTGTTGCTTTGTTCCGGGCAGGTGTTGTTCTTTGGGGTTTCACTTCATTATTGGCTGTTTAGCCGGGACTATCTGTTTTGGTGGTGACCTGTGAAGGGGGGACTTTACCTTTGTCCTTTTAACTTTTGCCTCTTCAAAACTCAAGGTTACCGGGGACGTCTCCCTTGAGCTTGACCTCCCTAAAGAGAAAGAACCTCCCCATCGTGGTGACATTGGGTGGGATAGGTTCCTGTCAGGCCAGTTTGACCTCCATCTTATAGCCTTTTGACCTAGCTACAAACTGTGCGTTAACAGACACAACTCACTTGCTCATTTTGATAGACAAGTTTCAGAATTGCAGAAGGAGGAGAGAGAGTGGCGCATCTTTGGGAGAGGAACTTCTGTTTTAGTTTGAGTTATCTCTCGACATTGTATTGGCTATCTATAATAAGGAAGTTTTGCTGGGTTTTCTTCCCCTAGAGGTTTTCCTAGGATAAATGCTGTGTCTCTTGTGATTGTGTATTTCTCAGTGATCTTGTATTATGCTATTGTTATATATTGAAATGCATAGAACCATAATAAATGGCTTAAACATTAACAAAATGTTGGTGCCAAGTATTAAGTGTTGCAATGATGCCAAATGTGAAATGGATTCACTATTCATAAAGAATTCTAGTTGTGAAATGTGTTCAACCACATGCACTAGTTATAACACCATTTGATGAGCAAGTATTTGTTAAAATTGTTATTGTAGCAATATAAAATCTCAAAAATCAATGATTATTTCAATATTCCATGATGTTGATTTTTGTAGCTTCGGGAGGTATTCCCACAAGAGTCCAAGGTGTCAGGGATGTGGGAATCTTCGTTGGCACCAATTCAACCTTTTGTTCCAGTGAAATCGGCCTTGGAATGAGTCTAGGGCCTCATGGGCAAGATGATGGGCTTTGTGGGCTTGTGTTGGGGTTTGACACCCACAAAGAAGAATAAAATATTCTAATTAATTGTTGAGTTTAGGAGGGGTTCCTAATCTCACTCATTAGACTCCTATAAAAGGAGAGGAGGAGATTGTGACATCTCATTGGGACATTATGGATTTGGCATAATTGAGTAAATACTTGTGTTAGGAGGATGGAGATTTCAACAAGGGAATTTCTGCACCTAGACAATTTGGCCCAGGGTTTCTTGTTTTCTATTTTTTGTTCTTGGTAGGGAGAGAGATCACATGTGTGATTCCAGGGAGGTTGCATGTGTGAGGGAGAGAAGTTGCAGCAGGGAACATGCCGCACGTGTGGAATGTACGGACCACACGTGCGTGCCGTACAATTTCGTACAGTAGGCTACACGTTTGGTACGGCCGAAATAGGCCGCACGTGCGAACATGAAAAGTAGGCCGCACATGTGACCGAACTGTATGGACAGATCCGTACGGCCAAGTGACGTCAACAGTACGACCGAGTGACGTCGACAGGTTTGCAGGAAATTGGTTTCAGAAATTTTTCCGAGTTTGGTTGTTGATTTTCTAAATTGGTGAGGACAGGTTTTGTCCTTTGTTTTGGTGATTTTTTTTGGTTGTAAGAAGGTTGGTTTTTCCTTCAAAAAATTTCTGAAATTGACTTCTACAGAACATAAAATTCTCAAATGTGTGGATGATTTATCTCGGATCCCGATGTTTCTGCTGTTGTAAAATTTTTGTCATAATTTCAGTGTAAAGTTGTTTAGTGATAACAACTAGGGTTTATTGTTTGATCACTAGGAAGCAATTTTCAGATTTGAAATTAGTCACATAGAGTTGCATGTGAAAATTGACATGGTATCAGAGATGAAGGTTTGAAGAAAGAGAGGGAGTCATCCTTTAAAACATAGTTGAGCGGATTTTTTGTTCTAGGAAGGTCACCATGGAGACTTGGTTGGTGGACAGTGGAGCTTCTCGTCATATGACGGGATCACAGAAATCACTCACTAGTTTGACAGAGGAGAACTCTCGATTGCAAGTGGAACTTGGTGAGAATGTTAAGTATGCAGTCAAGGGAATTGGCACAACCTCGTTTCAGCTGAATTCCGAAAAGCCTCTCGAGATGTGTGAAGTGTTGTATGTACCTGGACTGAAGAAGAACTTACTTTCTATCTCTGCCATGGAGGATAGAGGGTATGCAGTGGCATTCGTAGATTGACAGGTTCTTGCTTGGCCAAAGGGATTGAGTCTTGATTCAATAGAAGTCATTGGTACTCGTGATGGTAGTCTCTACAAGATGACTTGTTAGCCAGCTCAGGCCCTGGTACATGACAGTGGCAATCTATGCAAGCTTTGGCATAGGAGATTGGGACACTTACATCACCAGGGAGTATGCAGAGTTTGGAACGGAACACCAGGGAGTATGCAGAGGTTGTGCACTTGGCAAGAATGCCAAGGATGCTTTTCCAAGCAGTGAGTAGGTCCAAGGAGATCCTTGACCTGGTACATTCAAATGTGTGTGGACCGATGTCAATTCCATATGTGAGTGGTTGTCGGTATTACGTGACCTTTATTGATGATTATTCCAGGAGGACATGGATCTTCTTCATGAAGACCAAGGATGAAGTCTTCAGTCGATTCTATTGAAATAATGTAACTGCAAAGTGTATTCTTATTATTATTTGATGTATTATTCATTGGATCAATCCCCATTGTGGATTGATCATGTCGGCTATTGTAAAAGGACCAAATTCCCTTTTGCGGACGGGTTATAATGTAATTGTAATAGGCAGAAAGAGAAGTCGGCCCCAGAATATATCAAAGAGGCCCCGGAATATAATAAAGGTGGTTATAACCACGTAGAAGAAGAAGTTGGCCCTGCCAGTGAAAGGACACTCCCACACGTGCCAGTCTTGTATAAATAAGGAGGCTAGCACCTCACTTAGACACGTACTCACTTGTTCATTGAGAGACAAGTTTTGGAGCTGTAGTTGGAGAAGAGAGAGAGAGAGAGGCGCATCTTTGGGAGAGGACATTCTGTACTTGTTTGAGTTATCTCTTGGCATTGTATTGGCTATCTATAATAAGAAAGTTTTGCTGGCTTTTCTTCCCCTAGAGGGTTTCCTAGGATAAATGCTGTCTCTTGTGATTGTGTATTTCTCAGTGATCTTGTCTTATGTTGCTGTTATCTATTGAAATGCAAAGAACTATAATAATGGCTTAAAAATTAACATGGTTTCAGAGCCAAGCTGAAGAGAGCATCTTTCACTAGACAAAAGTGAAAAACGTCACTGTTGCCGTACATGCAAATTAGGGCTTTTTGTTGGTGAGGTATTTTAGCCCTAAAACCATCTAGAAAAGTGCACCCTCCCCCAAGGATCATTTTGGCACCTTCAGCACACCTTTTCAGTGGTTAGATCTCTCGGAAAGTGAAACCCTAGTTTAACAAAGTACTAGAAAACCAGAGTATCAGAAGTACCAGAAGTACCAGAGTACCAGAAGTACCAGAAAACCAGAAGCACTAGTCCATAAATCCGTAGATCAAGTTTGAGGGGGTAAAAGTTGGATTTTCAGAAATTTGACTGCACCAACTTACTCACCTCAGCTCAACGCATCTATCCCCTGTATTAGAATTTCAAATTTTGAAAAATTAGGGTTTCCTCATAAAACCCTAAGTTGCAGTTGCAGTCTCAGAATCAGTTGCAGTTGCAGTTGCAGCCGTAGCACCAGTTGCAAACACTCTTGAAGTTTTTAAGAGTTGGTAATGATTACCGCTGTTGTTAGATGGAGCCACCACCTGCAAATGCTATCAGAGGTATGTACTCACATATGTTTAAATGGTTAAACTTTAAAGAGTATTTGCAGGAGAAGGGATCTCTTGCCATAGATCTAGAAGGATCTCAAGATCCAACACATTCAGAAGAACAATGTAACTCAGGTTTGATTATTCTGATGTGCATCTATTTGCTATGACATCATGTTGTAGCTATGACCTTCATTCTAACCTTTTCTGAGTCAAGGTATTAGATGGATTAAAAGTTGAGATCATAGAACTTATCCTTTAACCCAACCTTCTGTCAAGATAGCGTATTGTATTAGTATAGAAGACAGGTTGAAGAAAGCACTCGTCATCTTGAGTGAAGGAGACTCGGAAGAAAAACAAGCACTCATTCCTGAGGACAAGGCTCCAGGTCTGATTAATCAAGTTAATAAGATTCAAAGGTACTTGATGACTATAGTTGAGATAACAATCTTTGTAAAGTATCATACTTGATAGCATGTGAGCATATAGAGGTAAATGCTTAACGTAATCATTTGTCTGATACAACTAACACCTCCTCTAGGAAGAATCTCGTGTGTTAGTTCTAGGTTGCCATGGAGGAATATTTGATCACAACACTATGAGAGTGTTGACCTCATTTTTGTATTGTATTCCTTACCTTTAATCTTTGCTTCAGACAAGTTACAAGTGCTAGCTCTAAAGGAGCTACTGTGATGATTGTTCGTGCTATTGCCTTATATTATCAAAAGGATATTACTCTTGCTTGTTGTTTTGTTGACCT
This sequence comes from Picea abies, assembly GCA_900067695.1. NCBI lineage: Eukaryota > Viridiplantae > Streptophyta > Pinopsida > Pinales > Pinaceae > Picea > Picea abies. The sequence continues at coordinate 5,241 of CBVK0102740218.1, forward strand.
TGTTCCAGGTCACAGGTAATAACCCTGAGGAAGCAATAGTGAAGGTTGCAGAAGGCAACATGCTAAAGGAGAAACCATAAATGAAGCAATCATCATTGGAAAAGAAGAAGGTGGCTTGCATAAGCTAAAGGGTCACTCAGAATCTGCCATGACCCATGCCATTGAGAATCCATGTGAACTTTGGCATAGAAGATTAGCTCACATTAACTACAAGGCGCTACCATACATATGCAAAGTGGTCACATGTTTACCAGAACTCAAGGTTGATCATGAAGGTGTATGCAATGGATGTGCACAAGGGAAGAACATCAAGAACCCTTTTTCGAAGAGAGACAACAAAGCAGAATGAGTATGAGAACTCATCCTTTCAGATGTGTGTGGCCTAATGCCATCGTCCTCCATGAGTGGCAAGTTCAAGGAATTCAAAGCCTTGATAGAGAATCTTTTTGAAAGAAAGATCAAGATACTCAGGTTAGATAATGGAGGAGAATACACCTCAAAAGAGTTCGTGAGCTTCTGCAAAGATGTTGGGATCAAGAGGGAACTCACTACTCCCTATAATCCTCAACAAAATGGTGTGGTTGAAAGAAAGAACATAACGATAATGGAAGTCGTGAAGACCATGATCCATGATCAAGACCTTCCTATGTGCTTATGGGCACAAGCATCAATGACAACCGTAAAAATCGATTGTCCCATAGTGCACTTGGGTTCAAGATCCCGGAAGAGATGTTCATCGGAAAGAATCCAGAGGTAAGCCATCTCAAAATATTTGGCTGCCCAGTATTTATACATATACCAAAAGAGAAAAGAAACAAGCTGGAACCCTCAGGAAAGAAGGGAATATTTGTGGGATACTGTGAGGTCTCCAAGGCCTTCAGGATCTATATACCAGGTCACCGCCACATTGAGATCAACAGGGATGTGACCTTTGATGAAGATGCAGTGCTCAAGAAATCGAGAAAATGCCAGCTTGAAGAGGTATATGAAGAGGAACCTGTAATCCCTAGAGTTGCAGAACCAGTGAGGGAGGTTCCCAGAGCTGCTGAACCAGTGAGGGAAGTTGTAACTTCTCCTGATGAGGAAATTCTAGAAGATCATGATGTAGCAGAGTTTCAAGAACCTCCTCAGATGACGATCGTCCATAAAAGAAAGCCAGTTTGGGCTAGAGAGCTTATTCAAGATGGAGAGAAATATGGTGTTCCCGAAGGAACCACGAGACATGCCAGTCATATGGCTTTGATGTGTGATCTCCTAGAAAAGGAGCCTACTTGCTTTGAAGAAGCCATTCAGAAGAAAGAATGGGTAGATGCCATGACAGAAGAATACCAATCCATAATAAAGAACGATGTATGTGAAATAGTTCCCAGAACGAATAGCAAGGATGTGGTATCGTCTAGATGGCTCTTCAAAATAAAACATGCTGCTGATGGAAGTATTGAGAAGTATAAAGCAAGAAGAAGTATAAAGCAAGATTTGTAGCTCTTGGCTTTTCTCAAAAAGAAATCATTGACTATGAAGAGACATTCGCTCCTGTAGCCAGATACACTTTGATCAGAACCATCATAGCCCTTGCAGCTAAGATGAAGTGGAAGTTACACTAGATGGACGTAAAGACAACTTTCCTAAATGGTGTTATCGAAGAGGAGGTGTATATAGAGCAACCTCAAGGATTTGAAGTTGAAGACAGGAAGTCTCATGCCTGCAAGTTGAAGAAAGCCTTGTACGGATTAAAGCAAGCTCCTAGAGCTTGGTATGGTCGGATAGACAACTTTCTAACGAGCTTGGGCTTTACCAAGAGTAAAGTAGATTCTAACCTCTACTTCAAGGTTATGAACGATGAGCCAGTGATACTATTGCTATATGTGGATGACTTATTCTTAACTGGAGAAGAAAAGGTCATCACCAAATGTAAAAGGAGACTCACTTCAGAATTTGAGATGAAAGACCTTGGCCTAATGCACTATTTCTTAGGTCTTGAGGTATGGCAGAGTCCAGAGAGGATCTTCCTTAACCAAGGGAAGTATGCAGTCGAAATCTTGAAGAGATTCGACATGTTAGAGTGCAAGCCCATGAATACACCCATGGAAACGAAGCTGAAGCTGTTGGTCAATACTTCGTCATAATTGATTGATGCCACACTATACAGACAAATTATTGGATCGCTGATGTACTTGACGAACACTAGACCAGACATTTGTTTTGTTGTGAACACCTTGAGTCAGTTTCTGGTAGAACCCAAACATGTTCACCTTGTGGCTGCAAAACATGTGATGAGGTACCTTAAGGGTACATTAGATTGTGGCCTCAATTATGATGGAGATCATGATTTCACATTGAGTGGGTACACTGATTCAGATTGGGAAGGAAGTGTTTATGACAGGAAAAACACTTAAGGATGCTGTTTCAATTTGGGATCAACCATGATCTCGTGGCAGAGTAGGAAGCAATCCAACATTGCTCTCAGCATAGCGGAAGTAGAATACATTGCTGCATGTTCTGCCAGCTGCGAAGCTATATGGCTTCGAAAGTTGCTGACCGACCTATTTGACCTAGAGATGGAAGCAACCACGATCCTATGTGACAACCAGAGCTGCATAAAGATGACAGGGAATCCTATATTCCATGCAAGGTCGAAGCACATAGAGATTCGTTATCATTACATCCGTGTCATGGTGCAGAGAGGAGCCTTAAAGCTCCAGTACATTAGCACGGATGAACAGGTTGCTGATGTGTTGACCAAGCCTCTATCTCGTGTAAAGTTTGAGCACTTTCGAGATAAGCTTGGTATAGTCCGAAAGGACCTTCCTCGAAAGGGGGAGTAGTTGCTGTGATGAGACATCTCTTGCTTCAAGTTTCATTGTTGTGACGTAAAGCAAGAAGATGTGATGAGACTAGTACTGTGCTTCCGGCTTGACAGCTGTGACGTAAAGACAGTCTAGTATCTTGCTTCCAACCTGATGGTTGTGACGTAAAGCAAGACGATGTGATGAGACTAGTACTGTGCTTCCGGCTTGACAGCAGTGCCGTAAAGCCAGTCTAGTATCTTGCTTCCAACTTGATGGTTGCGACGTAAAGCAAGACGATGAGATGAGACTAGTACTGTGCTTCTAGCTTGAGAAGTTGTGATGTAAAGCCAATCTAGTATCTTGCTTCTAGATTGAGGGATGTGATGTAAAGCAAGACGATGAGATGAGACTAGTACTGTGCTTCCAACTTGAGAAGCTGTGACGTAAAGCCAGACTAGTATCTTGCTTCCAGCTTGAGTGCTGTGACGTAAAGCAAGACGTTGAGATGAGACTAGTACTGTGCTTCCAGCTTGAGAAGCTGTGACGTAAAGCCAATCTAGTATCTTGCTTCCAGCTTGATTGCTGTGACGTAAAGCAAGACGAGTACTGAGCTTCCAGCTTAACAGCTGTGATGTAAAGCCAGTCCTGTATTATGATGAGCCAACCTCGTGCTATGATGATGATGATGTATTAGTTTTATACTAATTCGTATTGATGCAGATGATGATTGCATTCCTTTGAGAATGACGATGCTGCCGATGAAGAAAACTTCCAATGATTTATAGATACGCCAGTCAGTGTTCCAAGATGATATTGATGATGTTGTCCTCCCGATGCTGTTGATGATAAAGGCCTCTCTCTCGTCTGATGCTGCTGTAGAATACCCTTCTTGTTAAGGGGGAGTGTTGAAATAATGTAACTGCAAAGTGTATTCTTATTATTATTTGATATATTATTCATTGAATCAATTCCCATTGTGGATTGATCATGTCGACTATTGTAAAAGGATCAAATTCCCTTTTGCGGACTAGTCATAATGTAATTGTAATAGGCAGAAAGAGAAGTCGGCCCCAGAATATATCAAAGAGGCCCCAAAATATAATAAAGGTGGTTATAACCACCCAGAAGAAGAAGTTGGCCCTGCCAGTGAAAGGACACTCCCACATGTGCCAGTTTTGTATAAATAAGGAGGCTAGCGCCTCACTTAGTCACACACTCACTTGTTCATTGAGAGACAAGTTTCGGAGCTGCAGTTGGAGAAGAGAGAGAGAGAGAGGCGCATCTTTGGGAGAGGACATTCTGTACCTTTTTGAGTTATCTCTTGGCATTGTTTTGGCTATCTATAATAAGGAAGTTTTGCTGGGTTTTCTTTCCCTAAAGGGTTTCCCAAGATAAATGCTGTGTCTCTTGTGATTGTGTATTTCTTCGTGATCTTGTCTTATGTTGCTGTTATCTATTGAAATGCAAAGAACTATAATAATGGCTTAAACATTAACAGATTCAGGGAGTTCAAAGCTCTGGTAGAGAATCAGACATGGAATAAGGTCAAGGTTTTGAGGTCAGATAACGATAGTGAGTATTCCTCCAACGAGTTCAAGAATTTCTGTAAGGAAGCAGGGATTAAGAGGGAGTTGATGGTGCCTTTCAACCCACAGTAGAATGGGGTTGTAGAGAGGAAGAACCAGACCATAGTTGAGGCGGCCAGGGCAATATTACATGACCAGGATCTACCCATGATGCTCTAGGCAGAAGCATGCAACACTGCAGTTTATGTTCAGAACAAGAGTCCTCATAGGATCTTGGAGGACAAGACTTTTGAGGAGGCATTCATAGGAGTGAGACCAGAGATAGGGCATTTGAGGATCTTTGGTTGTCCAGTCTACACTCATGTTCCTAAGGAGAAGAGGACGAAGTTAGAAGATTCTGGGAAGAAGGGCGTGTTTGTGGGATACAATGAGACATCGAAGGCCTACCGCATCTACATTTCATGACAACGATATGTTGAGGTTAGTTGGGATGTCAGGTTTGAGGAGGACCTAGCCTTTAAGAGGTCTGGTGAGACCACAACAGGTGGTGAGGAGCAGGAGGATCCAAAGATTGAGGCGAGTACAGGACCATCTAGCACTGAGGAGCAACCCTCAAATCGCGAGGAGGAGTCAAAGCAGTTTGTGGATTCAAGGGATCCTCCCAGTGACAACGACACGAGGCCTAGATGGCTTTGAGATACTTTGAAGGATGCAGAGAGACACACAACACCCAGAGGCACCTTCAGGGAGAGTAGGCCTCCAAAGAGATTCTCCAGCTATGTGGCTCTTATGAGCAACACCATTGATTCCGAGCCTTCTAGTTTTGAGGAAGCAACAGGCTTGGAAGGATGCCATGATGGAGTACCAATCCATCATGAAGAATGATGTGTGGGACATAGTTCCGAGACCGAAAAGGAAGTCTGTAGTGACTTCCTAGTGGATCTACAAGATCACGCATACTGCAGATTATAGTATCGAGAAGTATAAGGCAAAGTTCGTGGCAAGAGGTTCTCCTAGAAAGAGGGAGTGGACTACGAGGAGACCTTTGCTCCAGTGGTCAGGTCAAGACAATTATTTCTCTCGCTTCGGTTATGAAGTGGAAGATCCATCAGATGGATGTAAAGACATCATTTCTCAATGGTGTAATTGAGGAGGAGGTATACATAGAGCAACCTCAAGGCTTTGAGGTACATGGGAGGAAATCCCATGCGTGCAGGTTGAAGAAGGTGTTGTATGGACTTAAGCAAACACCTAGGGCATGGTACTCGAGTATTGATGGGTATTTGCAGAGCTTGGGCTTCACCAAGTGTGACTCAGACCCCAACCTATATCTCCTACTGGTTGGTAAGGATCCTCTCATACTGGTGTTATATATCTATGATTTATTTCTCACAGGAGCTAAAAAGATCATTACTAGGTGCAAAAAGGAGTTGGCCTTAGAGTTCGAGATGAAGGATATTGGATTGATGCATAACTTCTTGGGATTAGATGTGTGGCAACAACCAGGTGAGATCTTCCTCGGACAGGGGAAGTATGCAGTTGAGATACTGAGGAGATTTTGGATGATGGACTGTAAGTCCATGACTACACCTATGACCACCAACCTGAATATGCTAGGGGCTTTTGATTTAGACTTGGTGGATCCCACGATGTACAGACAGTTGATTGGGTCATTGATGTACCTGGTTAATACCAGACCAAATATCTGTTTTGCTGTCAACACCTTGAGTCAGTTCATGGTAGAGCCGAGGTAGGTGCATTGGGTTGCAACAAAAATGTGCTTAGGTACCTTCGAGGTATGGCTAAATTTGGTTTGAGATATGTCAGAGATGATGGAGTGAGGCTGCATGGATATTCAGACTCAGATTGGGCAGGTAATGCAGTTGATAGGAAGAACACTTCTAGTGGTTGTTTCAGCCTAGGATCAACAGTGGTTTCTTGGTACAGTAGGAAACAAACTTCTGTGGCACTCAACTCAGCAGAGGCAGAGTATATGGAAACTAGCTTGGCGAGTTGTGAAGCTATTTGGCTTCACAAGCTTCTTGCAGGATTATTTGGTCAAGAGTTGTAGCCTACTGTGATTCACTGCAACAATCAGAGTTCTATCAAACTCTCTGAAAATTCAGTTTTTCATGACAGGTTAAAACACATTTAGACCAGATACCACTTCATCAGAGATTGGGTACTATTATCCACCAAGTTGCACTATGGTGAATTTCCAGCGAGCCGCCAAAG
>CBVK0102740230.1:0-24462 GCA_900067695.1 Picea abies
GGAAAAATTCTCAGAGGAGAGAGCTCAAAGGAAATAATTGAAACAATAGCCAAGGGCACTAAATCTGAAGTAATTGTTTAGATTGAAAGCATAAGACAACAAGAAAAAGAGGAAGCACTAGTGACCCCAACAAAAGGAGAAGTTGGAAAAGAAATAGAGGTAGTAATAGAGGAATTTTCATCTGGCATTGGAAAGCCACAAGAAACCTTGGAACAACTAGAGATACCAAATAACCCAGTGGTCAAACCATCACTCAGTGGAGAGACATCACCACCCCCCTACAGGTTGTTTGGAGATATGGCAAAAGAAGAGGGAAATGAAACCAATGAAATAGAGACATTTTGATTCCCCATACCAGATATCGCCAAATACGTTTCTATGAAGAACATCCATTGTCCTCACTGCCTCAGTTCCATGGTATGTCAAAAGAATATCCCGGCTCATTTTTTTTTTGAATTTGACATACTATGTAGGAGTTATAATTACACTAATAACGCTAAAAAATTAAAACTTTTCCTAGCTACACTAAAAGATTCAGCACTAAGGTGGTTTATGAGCCTAGGAGAACACACTATTTAGTCTTGGGATGATACGAAGGATACCATAATTTAGAAATGCCAAGATTACTGCAGACCTAGGGATGCTAGGAATGACATATTCAAAATGCAGCAATCTGAAGAAGAAAGCTTGGAACATTACCTAGAGAGGTTCCTATACAACTACCAAAAGACTAAGAAATTTTCCTTAGACACAACTATAGTTAGGACTATCTTTCTAAAGGGTGTGAGGGATGATTGCATTGAAGTACTAATCCTCATGAGTTATGGAGATGTGTACCAAAATCCATTTGCAGACATAGCAGAGTATTGTAAAAGATACTCCCACAGTCAAGCTAAAACTGGAAAAAGTACAAGGGATCCTACAAACAGAATTGTTAAACCCACATCAAGAGGTTTCACTAGGGTTGATCTGGGAAATCTATTAGAAAAATTCAAAACAGATATCCTAAACACCATCAGTTCCCAACTTGATACTATGAAAATTAAAAGAAAACAAGAGGAAGAAAATGTTGCGTTAGCAATTTTCTGTCATCAGTGTAGGAAAAAGCACCCTGAAAAGGAATGCCCCCTTAATGTTATTGAAATTTGTGGTCTCTTTACAGAGGATCATCCTACTAACAAATTCCCTTTCTTACTCGGACTTAAGGCCATATTCAAGGGAGGAGGAGAACTTGAAACATCCTACACTACTAAGAGACCATGGAGACAACAAAACCCCAATATGTTTGCAGACCCCACTACAAAATACCCAAAATAACAATGGGTACCTCCCATGTCTTATCCTCAATGGTCGCCACAATAGCCACAAACCCAACCTTGGCAAAAAGGATGGAGAGGACTTGCATATGGAAATATTCCATTTCTGCCAACAATTTTTCCCACCTATCCACAATAACCTTTGAATATCTCCCAGTTGCTCCCAAGATTTAATCCTCCTTCTCTTCTTCCACCTCCATAGTTGCATAAATAGATTGCACTACCTATGAATCCAAATATGCAGCAACAAATGCAAGTTTCACCTATTCAAAACCCTCCTCGACCTACCCCTATTCCTGCACAACCTATCCCTAATCCAAATAATAGGCCGACACAACATGTACAAAACCTTGAAGTAAAAACCTTCCCCACTTATGTAATAACACCAGTTCCATTTAATGGAATTGAATTAATATTAGGGAGGGTTGTAAATAAAACAAATCCTACTTTGGTTATCCGATAAGAACAAGTAGATAATCACACAAATCAAGAAGAAGAACAAATAGATATCCAAATAGTTCAAAGAGAAAAACAAATGACTAATCCATTAAATGAAGAAAGAAACACCCTTGTACAACAAGAAACTCCTTCTCAACTCCCTTGCAATAGAAATACCTTAGAGAACAAATCCCCCTTATCCAGAAAGATTACTTATAAATAAATCTGAGGAACCTCTAGGACATAATCTAGAGACTAAACTTAGAAATATATGTGTGAAGATCCCACAACTATAGGCCATCAAAGACATACCTATCTATGCTAAAATTGTAAGGGACATTTGCATTATAAATCTAGGGAGGAAGAGGAAGGAGCCTCCTGTTATACATGTGGTGGGGCAATTGTCAAAGTTTATAATAGAAATGCCATCCAAGTATAGTGATCCAGGGAACCCAGTGGTAACCATAGAAATTAATGGTGTTTTCTTACCTAACACACTAATTGATCTAGGGGAAAAAATAAATGTGATGTCAATAAACACTATGAAAACACTACAAATAGATCACCTAAGACCAACACAAACTTTGTTGTAGCTTGTAGACAAATAATTCATCACCCCAATAGGAAGTTTAGATGATATAACAATTACTTTGGCCTCTTGGGAATACCCTGTGGATTTATTACTGATTCATCCCAAATCCTCCAAACCAGGACACCCAATAGTACTCGACCAACCTTGGTTGGCCACTGCTAATGCATTTTATTAGTTGTCGATCGGGAGAGATGACAATTTCCAATGGCACTCAAAGTAAAAAAACTTATCCTTTTTCCCCCGCCCAACCAGCCACTGAAGTTCCTCTCTGGTTGGAGAATCCCTATGGAGAGGAGGATTGCACCCAACCCTTGTTGACACTTGAACAAGTAAAAGGAGTACAAGAGAAAAATGAAGAACAAATTTTAAGTCTATTCTTGGCTGATTCAGCATGCATTGAATATCCTCAATCTTTTCCTAACTACACACATATCTTTAGCCCTGAATTTCAGGAAATTTGGCACCCTTCTACTTCTAAAGTAGCCACCATTTCACAAATATATGAAGGGAAAGAATCAGTTGTTCAAGATGTTGAAATAAGTCCTAGAAAGTCCTTGTATATCAATGCTAGTTTAGAAACATATCAGCAACAAAAGTTGATACAAATGATTCAAGGTAAATCTGATGCTTTTGCATGGGATTACTTTGACATGAAAGGGGTCCACCCAAACACCTGTATGCATCATATTTATACTAATGATTAGATCAAACCTATTAGGTAGCCCCAAAGAAGAATGAATCCATCCTTGAAAGATATAGTGAAAGAAGAACTCTAGAAACTCCTGCAAGCCAATTTCATTTACCCTATATCAGATAGCAAGTGGGTCTCCCCATTAGTTATTGTACCTAAGAAAAATGGGAAATGTAGGATTTGTGTGGACTTTAGAGAATTAAACAAGGTTACCTATAGAGACTACTTTCCCTTGCCTTTCATAGATCAGGTCTTAGACACTTTGTCTGGGAAGAGGTATTTTTATTTCTTGGATGGGTTTAGTGGTTACAATCAAATCCAAATTTCACCAAAAGATCAGGATAAGACCACATTTACCTACCCCTGGGGGAACTATGCCTATAGGGTTCTTCCTTTTGGTTTATGTAATTCCCCTGCTACCTTTCAAAGGGATGTCTTGGCTATTTTCTCTGATTTGACCCATGACTGTGTGGAAGTCTACATGGATGACTTCATAGTGTACAAGGATGATTTCCAACAAGCATTGGATAATTTGGAGAAAGTACTAGTTATATATAAAGAGACCAACCTTTCACTCAGTCACGAGAAATCTAGAATGTTTCTCACTGAAGGAATTATTCTAGGTCACCACATCTCTAGTACAAGAATAAGAGTATACCTTTCCAATATTGACATTATTTACCAAATCAAGATCCCTAGCTCAAAAAAGGAAGTCATAAGTTTCTTAGGGAATGTTGGTTATTATAGAAGGTTCATTCAAAACATTACAAACCTAGTTTCCCCCCTATTCAAACTATTGACAAAAGATGCTGAATTTTGTTGGAATGAACAATGCCAAATCTCCTTTGAAATCTTAAAAACAAAGTTGTCAAGTGCCCATGTTTTGAGAGGACCAAACTGGTCTCTTCCTTTCCATATTTGCAAAGATGCCTCGGATACCACTTTGGGATTTGTCTTAGGACAAAGGGAAGGACATATTCCTTATGATATACACTTTGTCAGAAATAATCTCTCACCTGCTGAAGTAAGCTATACTATCAGGGAAAAAGTATTTTTGTCAGTAGTACATGCCATCAACAAGTTTAGACACTATATAACATGATAAAAAGTTTTTGTGCACACTCACCATTCAACTATCATATTTTTAATGAACAAATCTATTACAAATTCTAGAGTGACTAGATGGTTGATATTACTACAAGAATTCAATATCACTATTATTGATAGGCCTGGAAAAGATAATTTGGTTGTTGATTTCTTGTCTAGACTTATTCATATAGGTGACAATACTCCAATAGATGATGATTTTCCGGATGAGAATATATTTTCTATTTCTACTTACACCCCTTGGTATGCAGACATAGCTAACTATCTTGTAACCAAGAAGATGCCTCAAAGTATGTCCTCCCGAGAGAAACAAATAATTATTCAGCTAATTGCCAATTATATGTGGCATGAGGATTTCTTATACTGAACTGGACCTGATTTGGTAATCAGAAGATGTGTTTGGGAGGATGAGATGCATGCTTTCTTCAGATCTTGTCATGATGGCCCATGTGGAGGCCATTTTGCTGACAAAAGGACAACATACAAGATTCTATAGTCTAGCTATGATTGGCCAACCATTTTCAAAGATGCAAAGAAATATGTGGCTAGCTGTGATGATTTCCAAAGAATGGGAAAACCTACTGCAGTCGATGAAATGCCTCTCCAAGCCCAAGTAGTGATCGAACCCTTTGAAAAATGGGATTTAAATTTTTTAGGACCTATCAACCCCATGTCCCGTAGCAAAAAGTACATCTTAGTCTGCACAGAATATGTAACAAAATGGGTAGAAGCCAAGGATTTGTATTAAGCCAATGAACAATCTGTTGTAGACTTTCTCTTTGAGGACATTTTTACTCGTTTCAGTGTACCTCAAAAAATATTCACTGACCAAGGAACACAATTCACCTCAAATTTGGTCAAGGCTCTTACTGAACAGTACAATATCAAACACATAAAATCTTCGCCTTATCACCCCCAAGCAAATGGCCAAGTAGAATCGACCAACAAAGTGATAGAGGCCATCCTCACTAAGATTGTTCAGCTACATCACAAAGACTGGGCTGATAGGTTGCCTAAGGCCTTGTGGGCCTATAGGATAGCTTGTATAAATACAACTGGCCATACACCTTATGATTTGATGTATGGAAAGCAAGTACTACTTCCCATAGAGTTTTAGGTAAAAACCTTCATAACTGCCATGCAATTAGGGATGGATTGAACGAAGCTAAAAAACAGAGGCTATTACAATTAAATGAGCTTGATGAGATAAGACAAGATGCTCTACAAAGAACCACCTTGATACAAGAGAAAAGGACCAAATGGCATGACAAGTACATCAAAAATAAGTCCTTTTAGTCAGGTGATTGGGCCCTCTTATATGATAGTAGATTCAAAAATTTTAAGGGTAAATTGTCTACTAGATGGTTGGGGCCCTATGAGGTTGATAAAATTTATGACAATGGTTCAGTAAAGATAAAGACCATTGATGAGAATCAGACTTCCTTTGTCGTAAATGGGCATCGACTGAAGTTTTATCATAAGCCTCTATCAAAAGAGGATTTTTTCAAAAATGTTCTTCAGAGTTCCAAAATGCAACTAGTAAGCAAGAGGGTTTCTCCTCTTGCTGACCTACCATAGTAAGTTCAATTGTATAAATTAATTTGGCTATCTACATAGGTGTGTCATTAGATAGAACTTTTCTTTTATTTTTCTGATATAACTAAAAAAAACAAAACAAAAAAAGAAGTTGGTTGTGTTCCCAATAGATAGATGAATAAGGAGGGCATTTACCAGATGCAGTCTTCTTTAAGTTTTTCAAACTCTTTAAAATTGAAAACATCGGCGATCAAGAACTGGCCTGAGCTCGAGAAAAATCCACGGGACAGTTTAAAGAGTTTTCTTTAAGTTTTTCAGACTCTTTAAAATTGAACACACCGGCGAGTAGGCACTAGCCCAGGCTCAAGAAAAATACACGAGACGGTATAAAGAGTTTTCTTTAAGTTTTTCAGACTCTTTAAAATTGAAAATACCAACGAGAATTAAGTAATATGGGCTCAATAAAAATACACAGAAAAGTAGTAGTTAGGATTATTATTGTTATTTTTGTAATAAAAAGGAAATGCCAACAAGAACAATGATTGTCCTGGTCCCAAAAGAGGAGGGTTCTATAATCTCAATAATTGTTCATCCAAATTCCAGAATACCCTCCTGTCACATAATTCTTCTTCATTATTCCAATGCAAACTCACAATTCTTAAGTGTTGGTATTTGTTCCATTTACATGGTTTTTCAGTCGAATTTGATCACAAAAAACTAGATGTTTCTACAAGCCACTGCCATGGCCAGGCTCTACGTCAAAAATCTCTCAAGCACTGGAATACAATTTTCATCTCTATGCTTGTCCGGTACAAATGATCACCTCCATGTTTATCCAGTGCCAATAGTCATTAATGCGCTAAACCATCTCGTTGTGCTTATCCGGTACCAGACCACATCTAGTATTGAAGAGGGGATACTACACTATTTTGGTATTGATTACAACTCTACACACAGGTGATCCGGTACTCAAGTGATCTAGTGCTCAGGTGATCCAATACTCAGGTAATTTAGTACTCAGATGATCTAGTACAGGTAAGGATGTGACTGGAAGCTCTAATCACATTTCCAAGTTGCTGCTCAATTATTAGTACTAGGACATACAGATTCAACATTTTTTTTGTTTTATTAAAGAAATTAGACTAAATATGCATTTAAACATATGGTTACTCTCGAATCATGATACAATCCCTCCCGTGAACTTTTGTAAAAACCTTATCCACATTTCCATATGGAGAAAACATCCCTATTTCCTAAAATGTTGAGAGTATGAGGTTGTTATGTCTCTCACCGGACCAAACTCATGCCCCCTCTATCTATCTCGTAAATAAACCTCATAAGCCCATGATTCGCTACCATGCCATATGAAATGACTCGAGCCACATATTTAATCATATCAAATAATGATCCCAATGATGCCAGCTGATTTCACACTCATGAGTCCCAATCCTAATGAACACATCCCTTGTCATCATTTAACACTTTGTGAATATTGTCTGACGCTAATTTTCCCATGAGTCTGTAATTCATTAGTGGATTCGACCTGCCTTACAATACCATCATGACTGTTGATGTGACCATTGTAAACCAATTTCCATTTATAAATGCTCCTCTGGATGCCTCTTCCATCTAGATGAGTGTTATTTACCATTGCTATCACACCACCTACAGACACACTGCAATCCCGTGCCTTCATATTCCTTGCATATTTTTTCCCCGTCCGGTACTCTATCTCGATCCGCATTGGTCTGGTACTCTATTGTAGTCTACGTTTATCTGGTACTCAACCCTTGATCCTCTATCTGTGCCTTATATGCTTGAAATATTTGTTTAAGCTAGCATGGGGATTGATAGGCATGAGCCCATATTTCAATTATATAGGGAAACAACAGAATATCAAGCTTGAAAGAAAAAATATGAGTAGACAGAGTGGGTGCCATTTTTGGAAACATTTAAAGGCCATCATGAGGGAATATCTCTTGCCTTTGTGCAAAAATGTGATGGAGAAAGTGTGTAGTTTGGAGACATGAAGTTGACAATTATATAGGCCACTATAGTAGAAGCTACAGGTCTCCCTATGGATGGAGAAAAATACTTCAAGAGGGTGATTTTCGACATGAAACTTTGTCAGAAATTCCTCAAGCCAGAACATCAAGACCCTAATTGGGCTAAGGGAATCCCTCATAGATACATTAAAGAGGAATATTGGACAATGTTCATAAGTTGCAGAAATTTCTCACCTGCAAAGGAAGGTATGCAGTAACCTTCATTTATCATTTGAAACTTTTATCACATTTCGAAGGAGGACCACAAATTTATTTTCCTCACTTCCTATGGATGAGTTTAAAGAAGATGGTGAGAGAAGTGAGGTCAGTTTCCCAGAAACCCGAAACTAGCCTTCATAACCATGGCTTAATAAAAAATTTGGTTGTCCATGCTTTGAGGGCACAAGGTGGTAGTTGGAAGCAACTACTCCAACATAATTTCGCTCAGGAATGAATGTCCAAATATTTTGAAGCACAAGAGGTAGGGATACACAGTGAGGGTTAAAAAAAAAAGGCAAAGAAAGACAGAAGGAAGACATCAGGAGGTAAAGAATACACTATTACACCTAGCTCATCCCAGCCCTTTGAGAGATCAGTAACAAAAAATTGTGTTGTAGGGGAACCTACCACATCGAGAAAGAGGAAAGCCACCCAATCCAAGAAAATAAGTCCTACCTCATTTCAAAAATATAAAATACAAAAGAAAGAATCTAATATAGGGGGATGATCAGACAGTATTCCTGAAGAAATCATCGAGTTGTCATCAAAACCAACCAGCCAAGTAGCGAAGACCCCTGATCTCAACATATAGAACAAGAAAAAGGTTTCACAATCTAGCTCAGTCCTACATCCTAAATATCATCTATCACAGAGTAAGATATGAAAGAAGAAGGAGACAGATCCACAAGATATTTCACATGAGGAAATTGTCAAATCCCCTCCAGAATTCATTAAGGAATTGGAAAACGTCCCTCAGGTGGTTACTCTATCTTCCCAAAAAATGGCTAGTGAATTGAAAGAATCTGTTAAGGTGACAAGTGGAAACAAAAATAAGTTCGAAAGGGAGAAGGAACGAAGGGAACAAATTCTAGAATCTACACCTCAATATTCTAGGATAAAAATAAGGGTTGGTCAACAGAAGCAGACTCCAGAATCCTTAACCCGGGGCCTCAAGATAAAGTTAAATTGACACAGGAGAAACAAGTGTCTAGGCCTATAACCATTATTAAGATAAATAAGAGGAAGTTTTTTTAGGAGACTTCTACCCCTATTAGAAAACCTGAGGAAGTCTCTCTTCCCATACGAAGGACCACCAGAAGCATGGCCAAGTAGGTGACAATTCCAAATATACCTTCTCTTCAAAGGGAACCCATGGATATTATGAGTTCTCCAGAAAAAGGAAGTGGTTTTGGAGCTAAAGTAAGTGAAACAGAAGGGTTGGTAATAGATACTTTGAGGAGTCTAAGAGAGGAAAAAGAATCCCGAGAGGAGGTGGCTAAGGAAGTAATCACATCTAGCCTAGACAAGTCCCTGAACAAACAACAATTGATAGTAAAATTTGAGAAACTGAAGCAAGAAATTGAAGAGTATCAGGTATTGGATAGGCACATCAAGGAAGAGAATGCACAATTAAAATATCAACATGAAAATGTCTCTTCTAAACTCAACAAAGTATTACGATTGATCCAATACACTAAGGTAATTAAGAAGGAATTGAGGAGTGAAGCTTCTGGTTTTAACATCCTACAACCAGAGAAGTGACAGAGAAGGATTCAATTTTATAGAAAATTTTTGGGTATCAGTTTTTGATGATGTTTCCTGAGGACATGCAATATCTTCAGCATGGGGGAAATGTTGAGTCTCCATTTTGACATGTATAATGCCCTATCTCACCTTGTATCTGAGCCCTTTTTTCCTATGTTATAAGCCTATACTTGATTGTTTCCTCCAAGAACATACCTAATGACCTTGTTCATGTACATAAGAGGTAACTTATGATTAAAGCATGTTTTGTTTAACTTTATTGAGTTAATTCGATTAAAGTGTTTTATTTTTTATAATCCTAATGGTTTGACTCATGAGCAGCCTATTCCGGTATCTCAACATTCTAGTACTACAAGTCATCATGCAATCTAGTACTAAATCTATTCCAGTACCTGAGGCATTTTTGATCTGGTACTATCTGTTCTGCATGCATTCTGGTACCAAGTCATGAGTTATTCCAGTATTGTCTGATCTGCATCCATTCTGGTAACCAGATTCACAACTATGTGTATTTTTGTACCAAAACCTCTATTTTCATAATGCACCAGTTGGATCGGTATGATGGTGAAGATTTCGAGAAGGCAGTTGGACCGAAGCTTCCAAATTAGTTTTCCCAGTTACGATGGAATCCATCACTCATGCACTTCATGTCATGAGGATGGAGTCGATCCCTAGAGATTCGATGTAAATACCAATTGCAATATCTTTAAAACTGTTTAATGATTACCCATAGATATTGATAATATCGGCTTAACCTCTATATAAGGGATGTTGTATAGATGATAGTGTGTGTGGATAATAAGGATTGTAACAAAGTAGTTTGTCAGAACCAGAAGATACATACCATTTCTATGTATGAGGTGCAGAACTATTGATCCAATTTACTAGCTGAAGTAATACAAAATATCTATTATGCAAATTCCTGAGTATGAGTAAAATGTTTTAGTCTGTTATTTTCATAAGAGGTTCCTTGTTGGTTCGGAAAGGGCCCACCACCCCAACCAAGGTAAACCTCCTTGTATATTCTTTTTTTGATTGTGTGAGTGTTTTACAGTATTGTTTTGTCAATGATTTTTAATCCATTTCAAGAGTTCAACATTAACTTATCTGTTTCTGAATTGGTGTGAAAAATCAGGTGTGAGATCGAATAGATATTTCCTTCTCAAATATTGGAGATTGCCATTTAATTGTTTGAAGTGTGTGATTGGTTAAGAAAATGATATTTTGAGTTTATGATTGTAGTAGTTTTGGTACATTAAGGAGCCAAAAGAATTTATATCACATCTTCATGTCCCATAATGAAGTCTCTCAATTGTGATGATTGTTCCTTGTGTTGATTTGTTTGAATTGAGACAAGTTGGAATTGATTTTGATTTCAAGAGTGATTGGAGTTGATTGTTAATTACTGTTTTGATTGCTACAGGAAACAAGGTTCTTAAGTTCATCTCTCTAATTCATAAACCTGGAATGAACATACTTTTTCCCTAAGATATAACCCTTTTTTATTGACTATTTGTTTGAGAAGTTTCATTATCAGTTTTCTCTTCTAAGTTCAAAGGTGTTTGAAGTATTAAAAAATCTTAGACACGGATTTTTATGTTATTAATTATTTCCTATATACAATAGACATAGATAGGTTACCTGTTTTAGGCACATATAGTGGAACAAATATTTGATTATGAATCTCGGATTGACATATAAATGAGTGTAAGATATAAATTGAACATATTTATACAACAAAAGGCCCTAGAAAAATGCCACGTGAAGACACCAATTGTCCCTCAGGTGAATAGATAACCCAAGAGGTGGAAGCCATGTTCTGAGTATAATGACTAACACCATTCGTGAATCTTAAGAACACCAACGATTCCGTTGAAATATTTCAACCAAGGAAAAACTCTATAGGAAATTCATCGACACACTAAAAAATAAATAGTGAAATATATGCACTAACATACATTAGTATGGAAAGGTCATGCTCAAGATTGAAGGCTCAAGAATAATATCGTTTAAGATATAGACAATTTATGGGCCCATCCAACACATTCCCTTCATACTATTCTATTTCATAGGCTCCTTTTTCCAGGACACGTTGCACGATGTAAGGATTGTGCCACATGGGATTAGAATTTCCTGCCCCTAATGGTTATTTATATTGGTTATAGAGAAGGGCCAAGTCACCCTCAACACACAGTCAGGGATGGACAAACTTATCATATTGGACCTTGAAACATCATTTATTTTCCTCGATGGTAGTAGTGTCATCTTAATGGTACCCATCGTGTTGCTCCAGGTGTACAAGGAGTTCTTTGAGATAGGTCATGTCAGGTAGGAGCTCTATTGCCAAATTGAGAGAAGAGAATATTCATTCAATAGGAAGGATCGAATCCACTCCATGGACTAATTGAAATGATGAGAAACTAGTGGAAGTATTTACCATGGTTTGGTACACCCATAGTGAAGGATAAATCATCACATGCCAGTTAGATTTACTTTGTTTGACAATATTTTGCAAAATGGTCTTGAGAGATTTATTCACAACCTCTACTTTTCCATTTTCCTAGGGCTAGTACAGTGACAAATGTTCATGTTTAAAACCCAGTATAAATGTTAACTCTGTCATCATTTCATTCTGGAAGTGACTACCATGATCAATGATAACCTCCTTCTGGATGTTGAACCGAGCTATAATCTGATTGAATACAAAAAACACCACACTCTCACCATAGACTTTAACGATAATCATGGCCTCAACCCATTTAGTGAAATAATCCACGACCACAATAATGTGATTATGCCCACCAGTCGAGGTTGGGTTGTAGTCCATGAAATCCACCCCCCATTTAATGAAGGACCGATGATAATGACTGGGTGTAGAGGGGTAGGGTGTGAGAATATCTTATGAGTGAACACCTGGAAAGGGTGACACTTCTTGATCAATTCAACGCAATCTTTAAAAAATGATGACAAAATTTAACTGGCTCGTAATATTGTTTGGGTTATCGTAAGCCTGGATAAGTGACCACCACACGCCTGATTATGGAATTTATTTCTAATAGCTTTAGCCTCTTTGTGAGTCAAAAAATGATGAAAAATATTATCCTCCCCTCGACGATATAATGTATCACCAATAATGAGGTAGTTTTTCTCTTGATGGCGTATACACTGTTGGACGTCTCTCGAAAGATGTTGGGGAAAATTCATGGTTTGAAGGTAGATTAAAATATCTTCATACCAGGGGTCCAAATATGAGATAAGTAATATGTGTTCATATGTGAATGAATCATCATGAAAAATGTCCTCATCCTTCCTAGGGAATTATGACATCAGTTCCACAAGAACAAGTGACTTCTTGGATTTCACAGAAGAAAAATAAATATCAAATTCTTGTAGAATCAAAATCCATTTATTGTACTTCCCCCTTATGGTACGTTGTGTAAGGACGTATTGAAATGGATTGATATCCACAAAAAATGTAGTCTTGCAGAGTAATATATAATGACATAATCATTGAACCACATGCACGATTGCTAAGGATATCTCCTCTATGTGAGAATAATTAAGTTCAAGACCAATCAAATTTTAGTTAAGGTTATAGATATCATGCTCATGGATCTCATCATCCTCCTAAACTATAAACATACCAATTTTCCCGTCGGACGTGACAATATAAAGAAATAAATATCTACTGTAGTCTGAGGTCTTCAGTAGAGGTGTTGATACCATGGATTTCTTAAGAGCATCGAAGTATTCTTGGGCTCTCTCATCCCATATGAACAAAGTGTCCTTCTTCAAAAGATTCATGAAACCCTTAGTTTTACTAGCATAGTTCACTACGAAACGACGTAGGAATTTATCCTTCCCCTGTAAACCCTGAATTTGATGAATATTACGTGGGGGAGGAAATCAAATTATTTCCTCAACCTTCATAGGATCCACAATGATCCCATGCTCAGAAACTATGAAACCCAAAAGGTGGCCAGATCTAATGCAAAAGATGTGTTTCTGAGGGTTCAACTGAATGCGATAATAACGACATTTATCAAATACAATTCGAAGGTGAGTCAAATGATAAACCCTCTCTCAAGAGTGAGAAACAAGATCATCTAAATAGGCTTCAACAATGTGCTTAAGATCGTGAAATGAAAAGGTCATGGCACAATGGAAGGTTTCTCCGATGTTTTTTAGACTAAAAGGTATTTTCCAGTATGCAAAGGTACCCCAAGGAAAAATAAATGTCATATTATGTTGATCCTCAGGTTTAATTTGAATTTGATTATAACCTGAAAATCCATCCAAAAAGAAAAGACTTCACTTCCCACACACTCATCAATAATATGATCAATGAAAGGAGTGGGGTAATTATCTTTAGGACAATCTTTATTCAAGTCCCTAAAATCCATACAATGCGGATGGTTCCTTGTTTCTTATCAACAAGAATGGGATTGGATACCCATTCGGTCAAGGGAACTGGGTAGATGAAGCCAACATTGAGCAAATTCTCCACTTCTTCCTTAATAGCAGGGGCTTCCTAGGATTTACAACTCTAAGTGTTTGTCGAATAATTTTAGCATTAATATAATTTTAATTTCTTGTTCGACAATACTAGGTTCAGTCCCTAGTATCTCTTCATATGAACAAGAAAATACATCTCATAATTCTTTGAAGAGATTGGTGTATTTTTGAATTTCTTTAGGTGAACAATCTACATCGATATATACATTTTCAATTTTACCAAGGGTTTGAGAGAAGTCAATCATGATGGTGGGAGAAATATTCACCATTTTTACCTTGACATATACACCATGAGTATCTAATGAAACCATTTCATGACTGACCATATCAATCAAGGTGTTTCTACACTCATCCTATTCAATCCATTCAAACCCCTAGAGAAAATAATATTTATGATCAAGGTCATCCCAAGGCCAATCCAAACCAAAAATGGAATCTATTATGGCTTCATCTAAGGGTAAATTATCATCAAGGCAGTCACAGGAACAATATGATTACACAACCCATATGGGATCTAAAGAGAGATCCACCTCATCCACTGAGGAGGAGGGATGATCTGGGTCTACAGTAGCTTCTAGTATATACTGATACACAATATATTCTGTGGACAGTGGAATTTCCATCCTGATTTGTGAATTCCCTTCATATGACATAGTCGGAGAAGGTAGGGTCCATGGGTCACTAATATATGACGTACATAAAGGAACGAACCATAGTGATTATTGAAACAAAGTTTATTATTCTTCTCTAAATCCAAATCTCCTTTTTTTTCTTTGGTTACAGAGCTTCCCTTAGTTCAAAAAAGGGGTCAAAAGGTCTTTTAGGATTTTTTGGTTTTCGAGGTTCGGCTATTCACAAAGTATTTTTTTTAAATAACAACCCCAAAGTCTTAGTACCAAAGTCTCAAAAAAAATTATTGTTTAAAATGAATTGAACTTATTTTAAAGTAAATAATTAAAAATATTAACGGCCTTCTGAGCCTTTCACATGTTCTTTTTTGTCCATCTCAAGTTAAGCATGATTTCAAATGTCTCGACATGCTTTTCAAAAAGTACCTTTTAATCATGATTAAATAAGGTTTAAAACACACTTAACATAGCGTTAATCAGTCACAATTTGGGAAATAAAAGAGTTGACCTTGAGCCTCCTTAAACCCTGATTCCCGAAGTCGCGAAGTTCTTAAAAGATAATACTATGTTTATTCAGAGGTAAGAAGGTTTAGTGATAATAAATCCCAACGCGATTTCATGATTCGATATTTCTTTCATTACAAATTCGTCGGAGTCCCGATACTCCAATCCACAAAAAGTAAAGACTAACCCCTGATCACGACTAATTAAGGGGTTAAAGCAAGTGTTAGCACCTAAATAAATCCCATCGTGGCTTCACAATTTAGGATTTACTTGTGTCATGCCTCTTGGGGACATGATACTCGCAAATCCAAAACACAAAGTCCCAAAAGAATTAAGCACTTGAACATAATTAACTTAATTTTAAAAACAAGAAATAAGGGTATTAACTTTTCGCATTTCTCTATTCGGGATTTTTCGATGACATTCCTTTCGAAATCCTAGTTTTGAATTGCCAATATGCGACAGTATATATAATGGATTAATGAGATATTTTTAATATTAAGTGTGTATTTTCATGCGTACCATCCCCATTAAATCATTTAATTTTTATCACCTATATCGGTACTCTAAATTTAAGACAGGTTAAAGGTTAATAAAGTTTTGTTATTTTGAATTTCATTCTTACTTTCAGAATAAAAGCGAGTTACACTAAGAAGAACTCATGCATTTATTCTCTGCAATGAGTTTCCATTTTACCACAAACGACATGGCACACATAAAATCACCTAAGAAGAGTGAGGAGGCAAGTGAAAGCTCGAATCCAGATGGAGATGTTGTATCCAACACTACGCCACATTCTGTGGATTCAGTCAAATCTTCGAGGTAGATTTTTGAAACTTTAGTCTATGAGATTAGGAATTTTCCCGACCATTTCGGAAATGAAAGAAATGAAAATAAACTCAGAGACATAGCAGAGTCTGAGCTTCACAATATAGCCACACAGCCGAGACTCATGCCATACAATGACATGATAAGTTGGGATTTAGAGAAAACTAACATTCAGAAAAGGAGCATTCTAAACAACCAAGGGGTTTTCTCAATCTCATTCAGACCCGAGCACATGCAAGTAATGTATAAACTACCCTCTACTTCTAAATACATTTATAATGCCAAATTCGTAGCAGAATTTCAAAGAAAAGAGTGTACAAAATTTGATCAAACATATCCAGGTATAATCAAAGAATAGTGGGGAATTCCAGTGAGATTTAAAGAAGATACCCATGAAAGTTATGCCACATCTCTGTTAAAAGAATACATGGTTTATATATATATGATTCTATGTAGAATTTTCGGGAAGAAAAATCCTATCCATTTCCCTGTAGAACGGGTGCCACTTATACATGAAGTGGTCTAGGGTTATAGTTTCAAATGGGGTAAAATTTTATTAGATAATCTAACTAAGGAGATAGTGAAGTGCCAAACAAAAAAATTGAAAGGCCGACCTACATATTTTTACAATTTTTCATATATTATGGATGCTATTTATTACATGACTCCTTTTCCCTTGATGAATTGGAGTTGGAACCTAGCCTACGCGGAGCCCATTCATGTTTATCACTCTAAACTATGGGAGGAGAATGTTAAATATTTACTTTACGAAATTTTTCACTATGTGGTGATACCTTTGCACCAAATTTTGTATGTTTATGCACCCCCATTATATTTTAGAGTCAATCGTGGGAAACCTCAAGGAAATTGCAGATTGGTTTATTAAAGAGGGTTTCTCCTATGTCAGGGTTTTCAGGTGCTCGATTCCTCCTCACGCACTTCCAAAATTCCTTCCCGATAGACTAGTGTGTAGGGAGGTGGCCTACAAAATAATAATAGGTGGCATCGATACAGAATTGAAAGCATCTCAGAAGAAGTTCTAGCCACTTTTTGCTGTATAGATTGGGAATTGTTCACTACTTAACTTTGGTCATTCCAAGGTTGAAGATGAAACACTGGAAGACATCAAATTGGTAGATATTGAACTCATAAAACATGACCCTTATAAAATTGTAGGAAATCATGTTACTCATTTCAATATGAAGATGTATGAACATGAATCTTCTCCCTGTGACGACATGTTCAAGGGAGCCATAACCTATGAGGAAATATTAGACAGAGTTCATGGATTATCACCCGACCTACATACCATCTTTATGACTTTCCAAAAGTAGAAGAGAAGTGGTTTGATGAAGACACTATAGGGAGAATACACAACCCCTCTTCCATCTTAAGGAAGTATTCCCCCAGGTTTCGGATTAGAGGCTCATGATAAAGACAATGCAGAAGAAAATCCAAAGAAAACTGAAGTGTCTTCACAAAAGGTAGAAGCTTCACAATCAAAGAATCCAAGGTATGAAACAAGTTCTAAATATGAGACTCTTTAAAAATCGATTCAAACAATTCTACCTTCATCATCAACTATTCCTATTGATATCCCCAAAACAGCAGGAGAAACTCAATCTTCAGAATTGGGAAGCCCTATTGCATCATTAACTCCTATCCAATCAAATTTTGGGACCCCCCATCTGCAATTCATATATGCAAGTGACATTACTCCTATCTCTAGGGAAGATATACCCTCCTCTAACTACTATTTTAGTAAGAAGAGGAAGGAAGTATTAAAACAAGAAATGTATCTAAGAGGAGGCACAATGGTGAAGAAACACAGAGTGCTCATAGATGGGAAAAACCTAGAAGAGGAATACTTTGCCACAGAAGTAGCAGGCTCTATGGGAGCTTTGGAAACTACCAATTTGTTCTTATTTGACTCTCTGAAAACAAGGATGAAGAATAAAAATCAAATGATAGCTCAGTTGCAGGACCAAATAAGGCACACAAAAAATAATATTCGAGAGGAGGTAAATCAAAGAGTTGAAAATGCCAGGACTACTAACAAGTAGGAAATGCTATTGTTGAAATCCAGTTTAGATGAAGAAAACAAGAAGATGTAAATGAGCCAAGTACAATTTATTCGAAAGGAGGAATTAGTGAGATAGCTACATGTTGAGTTGAAGTCCATTGAAGGAAATTTGTGAATATAACAACATTTCAGGACCAAGCATTAGAGGTTCTTGAGAAACTACAAGCGGAACAAAAAAACATGCTTTATAAAATAGAAATTGTTCAAATCTACTTCCTGTAAGTAAGCCACTCACTGGATAGCATTGTTTTAAAGGAAAAAGAGGCCACAACAGCTCGCGTTGCTTTTCAAAAGGTAGTAGTGTTTTCATCTAGAGAGGAAATACCAGCAATCCCAAGGCTGACTCTAGAAGAACAGATCAGGGGAGACATCATGTTAAAAACATGGGAGACCAATATTACCCAAAGCAGGAAAATGAAAAGAGAAGTTAGGAAAGAATCTGAAGAAGTGTTTGATCAACTAGATATAAAAACACTGGGCATTGGAAAGGGTCATTGTCCTGGGCTATTAGGATAGATCAATGTTGTAAGGCATCAACTTCATATGAAGGAGAGATGGAATGAAGCACAACTCGAGATTTCAAAATTGAAGAAGCTTGACACCACCCAAATGGATAGGTGGCTAATAAAGCCAATTCTACAGTTGAAGTCAACAAAGTTTGACAAGGGAAAGATCGAAGATAGGTTTCCTAAAATTCAGAGGAAGTTATATGTGTTTGAATCAAAGGACACGTCAGAACCTTCCATAATTTTTTTGTAGTTTCTAAACAGGTGCGTCGAGTGCTTGGGACTGAGCGAAGGAGGTGTATCAAATAAATGATGAAGTAATGCATGTGTTCTCATTTTGATCCAACTAGTAGAAAAGAAAAAATAACCGAGCAAAATGATTCGAATTTTGTATTCTGTAACCGTTAGCACCTAGGAGATTAGAAGAATACCAATCATCTAGGGTTGATGATTTTATTTGTACAAATACAATTTTGAAAGAGACATCAAGGGATTTATCTTTGGCCAATTGTATCAAAGAAATTTTTTCATTTTCCATAATTAATACAAATGCAAGACGAAGACTCCAAATCCCGTCAAGTTTGAGTTATGTGTCCCTCTGGTTATTTCATATTTAATATCATTTCTCATATATCTTTGATGAATTCTTAGCTTCAATTTAGTACAACATCTATTGTGGTGATTGATTATTTTAGTCATGTAACTTGTTTACAATTTTTCCTTTGTATCGGCTATAGGCATGTACAAGACCTGTGAATTACTTAGATTTATATATCTTATGCTTCATTAAAGTTCTTCTTGTCTTTTTCTTCTTCTATCACAAAGTGAGATTCTTCCTTGGTTGATGCCTCACATTTTTCACAACTTTATGTTTTCTTTCATTTCATGCACGGTTTTCAATTTAACTCAAATACGAGAAACGACCTTTGATTTTGTTATACTATTAGTTCAAAATTTGGGAATTTTTCTTACATAATCTAAAATAGAAACAACAACCTAAGAGAGAAACAAATCCTTAAAAATATTTTTCCTCTATGACAGTACATGTTACGAGACAACCCAATATCGGACCAAGTCTCATAGACCAGACCAGTATCACTTTAACTCTTTTCAACACCATCTTAAAAATTTCTACCACCCGGGTTGAACTTGAACGTTCATGGGCAGTCATTGAGAAGGACATTAGCATCCAGGAACAATTGGAAGCTAGACAAAGACAACTCAGAAATCAGCCATAGCTCGTTTTCCCCTAAGAGTTGTTTTTTCCTTTATATCATACACCCTCTTTTTGGATGCCTAGACTTTATACTTCCAAGCCTTAAGTATAAACTCTGGAACAACATATTTTTGGTGTCGTTGCCGGGTAACGGAGAAACGAAACTATTTTCCCTAGGAGAACAACATGTGTGAGTTTCTCTCTTTGATAGTGAACAAAGAGTGAAAACCTTTTAAAGGCTAAGTTATTATTCACTTGGTGACTCCACGTTTAAGTAAGCTGGCATCCAGTCTAAGGGACACCAAACAAAACCCAGATGATAAGAAGACCTCGCCTATTTCTAACCCTAAAAAAATACTAAAACCAAGAGGATTCCTTAAGAAAGCTATTGTGGTTTACCAACCTAAATCCACATAGTCTAGGGCTAAGAGTCCACTTGAAACCATAAATGCTAAATTATTTCTACCCGAAACTAAGACTAAACCTCATTCGACTACCTTCGATGAAACGGAAGGTGAGACTTCTACAGTAAAGTTTGTTTCAATTGATATCCTATCAGCTCCCGAGCTAAATTTCCCAACCTCACAAAGTCTATAAGAATATACCATACACTCAGATTCAACCCCTACAAGTTCTCCCGTCTACATTTCTTGCAAGTCAAAAGAACTGAGTCCCCATATCCCGTTTCCCCCTTTTCCAGTTTTTTCATCTTCTGATAAGCAGTTCTCAAAATATTTTTTGCTTCATCCAGAAGAAGATAAAGGGTCATTGTACATCTTTGAAAACCCTCTTTATAACGTACCGGTTTCCTCTCCTAGAATATCTATGGCAGTTGTTGGAGGAGGAGGAGGGGGAGGTCAAGGCCACCCCCACCCCCTAGGATTTTCGCTAAAGTAACTGCCAAATATGATCCTCTGGTCCTCCCAGTACCCCTTCATGATTTAAATGAAAACTACATGAAAAACCTACCTAATTTTACAGGGGAGGGAGACTTAACCACAACTGAACATATAAATTTCTTTGATAAATTCATAGATATTCTCGGTCTCAAGCATGAAGACGTATATTCACGGTTGTTTGTTCAAAATTTAGAAGGATAGGTGAGAACCTAGTTTCAAAGTTTTCCCATGGGTTTGATATTGTCCTACGACGCATTAGAAAATGCTTTTCTCAGACAATGGGGTGAAAGGAAAGATCACCTATATTATTTAACTGAGTTTGGGTCTTTAAGGAAGAAAAATTCAGAAACTGTTATGGAATTCATCCAAAGATTTAATAAGTTATATAACAAGATACTATTTGAAGTTAAACCTTCCCAGCCTCCAGAAAAAGTAACGTTCACTGGGGATTTCGAACCTGAGTTCCCATTGTTATTAAGAGAAAGGAGAGCAGTCGAACTTACCAGAATGCAAGACGATATCGTAGAGATTGAGTCAAATATGATGGATTTTGGTAAATTAAAAGTAAAAGTGGAAACGGGAAACAAAGAGACCAAACATTTTAAGGAACAAGCAGGACCCTCAGGATCTGGGAGATCCTCAGATGATAAAATGGATGATATGTCAAGGATAATTAAAGAATTGTCAAATAAAATTTCAAATATGGAACTAGATCAATCCAAAGAAGATCAGTTCATTAGGAGAGAATTCAGGAGGAACCCCAATCCTCAAATACAACAAAGACAAATTAAAAATGAAGATCAAACGGTTCAGAATCCTTTAAAAAGTGAAAATTTTATAGGAGGTAATGACATGAAAGAATTTGAGGATTTAGAAGAAGATATTAGTAATCTCAGTGAATATTGTTATCAACCTCATTTAACTAGAGAAGATTATGAGAGTTCTTTAAAAATCGAACATCGGTCTACTTAGGATAGCAACACAAATAATACATAAGACCCTACTTTCCAAGGAATCGTTGATACTGTAATGGTTGAGCTCCAAAAAAAGTATAATCTAAGGTCTAAAACTAAAATCATGACAACTACCCAACCAAAGAAAATCTTGCCAAGAGTCGAAGTATATGAACCAGCCCCAATGGGAACTGGAACACAGAACACTAGGATAAAAGGAATTGACCTACAAGGTGCCAAACCCAAGACAACCAAAACACAGATGGAAGGAACAAAAACAACTAAAAACAAATCAATACAAACAAGTAAAGATGAAAAGAAGGAGACCGAAGTACCAATCAAAGAAACTGAAAAATCATAGGAGGTTTCAGCCTCGAAAATGAGACTAAAAAAATCGAAATACCAATAACCCTGGTTGAACTGGCAAAGAATCACATTTACCAAAAACAAATCACCAAAATGATAAATTTTTCAGATATGGGGAGTCAAGATGATGTTAGAAATTTGGAAGATGATAAGCCTAATATAATTTTTGGTCAGCATTTTGAAGGTGCCAGAGATACCGTTTCTCCTTTTTACATTACGCTAAACGTTCATGATCATCTACTACATAATTGCATGCTGGATTCTGGAGCCTTGCATAACATGATTCCCAAGGATATTATGGATAGACTGGGCCTCAAAATTACTAGGACATATAGAGGCCTGTATTCATTTGATTCAAGAAAAGTTAAATGTATGGGCATAATTAAGGATTTAGTGGTAAATGTAGCACCGATCCCAGTAAAAAGTGTTCTAATGGATGTGGTTATTGCTGATATACCTATGAAATATGGTATGCTATTATCCAAGTCTTGGGGTGCTAATCTTGGAGGATCCCTTTAGCTAGACATGACATATGCCATGATTCCCATCTTCAGAGGGAAGTTCACCCGATTATACTGGGAAACACGGCTAGCATATACAATAAGTGATCCTCATAATCCTAGCAATTACCCTGTTTATGTTGCTAATCAAGACCTTGGAAATTGTATTTTATCGATCGATGATGATATAGATGAATGTGCTGAAGATTTTATGGAAGGAAATAAAACAGAAAAGATAAAAGAAAGTGTATATAGTACTGGAATCTAGAAAATGCATTTCGATGGTGCTTCATCATGTGAAGGAGCAGGCGCAGGTGTAATTTTTGTAGCACTTGGAGATCAGTTTATCATTCCTTTCTCTTACAAACTATAGTGGGACATAGACTACACAAATAATGTATGTGAGTACGAAGCCCTGGTTTTGGGATTAGAGGCCACCAAAAAATTAAACATAAAAAACTTGGAAGTCTATGGAGATGCAGAATTAATTGTGAAACAAGTAAATCGACAGTATCATGCCAAACATCCTAGATTGATATCTTATAGAAATTGCACCTGGGATTTAATGGAATTTTTTTTTCTCATCATTAATGTCCATTACATTCCTCGTACAGAAAACCTGAAAGCTGATTTGTTGGCCAAAGCAACCTCAAATTTTGCACCTACTACAACTTTAAAGCTTAAGTATCACATAGAGATGAGGCACATACCCTCCATACTGAACAATATACAACATTGGAAGGTGTTCGAAGATGATGAATAGATTAGAAAGTTCTTCGAAATAGTCGAAGACTTTGCTGAAACACACATCAA
Organism: Picea abies; assembly: GCA_900067695.1. Taxonomy (NCBI): domain Eukaryota; kingdom Viridiplantae; phylum Streptophyta; class Pinopsida; order Pinales; family Pinaceae; genus Picea; species Picea abies. Next base: position 23,302 of record CBVK0102740230.1, read on the forward strand.
TCAAGAAAACTAGAACAATCATACTTGGATTATGCAAGAAGGGGAGGATCCTCAAGAGTTCCAAGATAAGATCACAAATCATCGCATGTTAGTACTAAAAAATAATCAAATACCTAAAGGTATAATCCCCTTATAAATATTATTTGACCATAATGATTTGCCATTGAAATCTACATTGCAGCCTCAGCCAGAGGAAGTTGAAGATTGTGAGATAAGCACTAAAGAAAAACCTAGAATAGTAAAAATATCAAAATATCTTCCTCCTGAGATGAAAGGAAAATACATAGATTTACTCGAACAATATAAATACATGTTTTCCTAGTCTTACGATGAGCAAAGAACTTACGACACCACTATGATCGAACACAATATTCCTTTAAATCCAGGTGTTAAACCTTTCAGACAAAAGCTCAGGCAAATCAATCCCATATTATTTCCCATGGTCGAAAAAGAAGTAAAAAAACTCTTGGATGCCAAAATAATTGTACCACTCGGGTACTCTGAGTGGGTACCCAACCTGATCCCAATCATAAAGAAGACAAGATAAATTAGACCATGTGTAGATTTTAGAAATTTAAATAAATCATCTCTTAAAGACAATTATACGCTACCCAAAATGGACCATGTTTTAGAAAAAGTAATCAGAGAAAATAGAATGTCCATGATCGATAGTTTTTTTGGTTACAATCAAATTGTTGTCAACGAAGACGATAAAGAAAAAACAACCTTCACCATCCCTTGGGGTACATTTATTCATGATAAAATTCCATTTGGTTTAATGAATGAAAGTGCTACCTTCCAGCAGGCTATCAAGATCGCCTTTGTCGGTGAAAGAGATAAATTTGTGGTTACTTATATTGATGATCTGACCGTTTTTTCTAAATCTGATGAAGATCATGTGATACATCTCAACCAAACGTTCAAGAAATGTCACAAATTTTGTTGTCATTAAATCCCAAGAAGTCTCACTTTGCAATGCAAGAAGGCAAATGCTTCAGCCATATTGTATCTCGATATGGAATTAAAATCGATCCTAAAAGGGTTGAAGCTATTGACACTATAAATATTCCTAGAAATGTAAAATAAATTCATCCCTTTTTAGGGAAAATAATTTTTTTGAGGAGATTTATCCCGAACTTTGCTGAAATTGTGAAATTGATT
>CBVK0102740236.1:0-19129 GCA_900067695.1 Picea abies
TTTTCCCCTAAGAGTTGTTTTTTCCTTTATATCATACACCCTCTTTTTGGATGCCTAGACTTTATACTTCCAAGCATTAAGTATAAACTTTGGAACAATAGTGACAATGAAGAATCACCGGAGATGGAATTGATGTGAACAATTGGTGTCGATAAATTGAAAGTTCCCATCATTGGGGAGTACATACTGATACTAGTGTTCAAAGTTTCCGACTAATAATTATCAATAACGGGGACCAAGGGTCCCACAGATGCAGTAGGACTAGGATGCGCAAAGGACAACTAGTAGATTGTCACTATCTTCCCTTCATGAGGAAAGCATAAAACATGGAAAAATGACGAAACAACGAATGTCATAGAGTAACTCCAATTATGCCCTGGTAAAAGGTTGTACTTGAGAGGTACATCAACCACCTCAACCTCCATGGTCTTTCCGCCTAACTGGACTGGGAAAGAAGGAAGAATACCATGGGGTCTAAATGAACATCCATCGAATGTGGTCAACATGGTCATGGACTAAGAAAGCGATGGAAAACCAATGGATTTCCAAAAAGATAAATACATAATGGATGTTGAAGTGACTTCATCAATGATAGTACACTTTATGGTGACATTCATACCCTCCACACAAATCTAAAAAAGACACATGATAAGGCAAGCAAGGATTGACATCCGTAACATCAAACTTGATAACTTTTGAGCCACTTGGGTCTAGAGATCCTAAATCATATAGCAAGACATTCCTCTATGTGGGACATGAGGGGATCACTTCCTAGGTCGACATCACGCATGGTGTTTGGCCCAAATCCTCAACAATTGAGTAATTTTGGGTGACTCTTACATTAGTATTATGAGCAGAGCGCTTAAGGAATCCTTTCGGAATATGAGGTGGAAGTTTCAGCTTATCAATCTGCAAAGGTGTTTCCAGGGGAGGATGCTCTGGACCTATGAAAGGTTGCAAACAAACACAATCGCAAGATCGAGTGGCCACATCGATCTAAGATTTAACCATATTGACGCATAGATGGACACCATAATCTGTTGATGGGTTTTGAATCTCGCTCGACACATTTATGGTGTTTGAGGATCCCAATGTCATATTTTGGTCATGTGCAAATAGGTTCGTCAACATAGTAGGACGTTGTGCTATGAGCCTCAAGGATTCCTCAATTTTGAGGCACAACTGGGTAAGGTGATCATATTTACAAATTTTACAAGGAAACCTCACCTTACTCTTTTCTTTCTTTCCCTCACCAATATTTTTATTAGATTTATCGTTATTATTTTTGTCCTTATATTTATTATTCTTAATATTCCTCCCACCTTTAGGATTATTTCTGCATCCTTTCCTTTTATCCCCTCCCATTTTCTAGTCACTTTTCAGGTTCATTGACTATAAAAAATGCACATCTATCGAATGGGTGAGTGCAGACGAAGTTTTATCTTTTTCGACTATAGATGGGTTAAGAGACAAATTCTTCAGCTAGTTCATCACCAGGTCTGCAGTCTTAGCATTTGTGGAGCCCATGATTCCATCAATATGAGGTCGAGGCTTTTGTCTAGGATCATATTTTGACCATGGTGTGTCAAGGATAATTTCATAAATCATCTAATACTGAGCATATATAAGATCTAATTGTTTGTGTTTGAAGATGGCTTCTTCCTCGGATGTTACTCCAGATGTAGAAACATCCTTCAACTTTAAGGAAAGAAGGATTTGAGGAACCATTCCAACATTAATTATGGAGGAATGTAGGATTTAATCAACCTACTCCACCATTGAATATGATCAGAGATGTGGGTAGACTTATCTTGATGAAAGGACAATAAATGTTCTATACTGACATTGTAATGAACTCGAAATTGGAATTGGTTGAGAACAACTAGGACCATCTTATTGAAATTTCTAGAAGTTCCCCCAGTTAGCTCGATGTGACACTTCGTGACAACCCCCATAAGGGTGCATTGAAATAGTCTCAAATGAATGAAATTTTCATTTATGGATTTAGATGAGCACCATAGGTGAAAGGTAATAATTTGATCACCAGGGCCCTCACAATATTTCCTTCAAACTTTGGATTCTCAAAGGGAAGATTGGTAGGGATGGGGGGCCATGACAGATTGTGATGCACTCAGTCGTTAATTAACTTTGAAAAATATGGTAGATTCAATGTGGCCAGAAAAGGGAGTCGAGGTTGTGGCGTGTGAGCCTATGCTCCCAGGAAATATTAGGTTTGAGAGATTTCGGTCCAAACAGGGTTCTGGTATACACCATGGCCTTGACCGATAGGATAATATTCTTACCCAAATAATTCACGAAAGGTTGTAAGGGTACCATACTCGAGGAAGCCACTTGTGAGGAGAAAGTGACATGATAAGGATTATATATGTTTTCCCCAGACAAATTAACTACATGCTCGGGTTTTCCCATACTACATAATTGATTCCCCCATGATGAAACACCAGAGGTTAAAGGAAGATTCTCCATAATAAAAGAGTTTGTAGGAATCGGCGTGGAGGAAGAGGGAATGGCAGAAAAAATATAGGAAGTAAAATGATCGCCCAATTGAGCATTGAAACTAAGGTTAGGCCCAAAGGAAATAGGATTCCAACCTCCTACCATAGGATTCTCTTGAGGGATATGACCCCCACAAAATAAGAAAGGAACATAAGGAGGCATCCCCTAGACCCAAAAATAGGATTCATATTATCTAGCGAAATAGAGGATGACAAGTGAAAAGTCATGTCAGGAATACCAAAAGAGAAAGGATTAGAGGCCCTGGGTATTGAATGAGTGCTATAATCTGGTGAACCTCCTAGGAACACAAAAGGATTTGTTCTCGTGGGCTGAGAAGAGACCATGAGTTGAGAATTATTAAGTAAAGTATTTTTCAGAATCTAAGCCATCGATTATGTAGGAGTCAAGGGGACTCCACTAACTATAGCGGAGGATGGAATCAAAGGGGTTCCTGATACATTCATATATGAATTAGTAATCATGGTAGTACAATAGTGATTGTAGGAGGTGGAGATATATGTACCACACTTATTAACTCTATGCCTTTTAGAAGGTGTCTTTGGTAAAGGATCTAATCATGGTGGTAGCTTCAAAAGATGAAGAGACTGGCAGGGAGGCTGGTCTTTCTCCACAATGATTTATAAGCATGACGAAACATAAAATCCTAAGTCCAACTAATAATCAAAGAGGGCACACCTAAATAAAGATAAAATCCTATGCACACAAACAAAATATAATGGTTGAAGGGACCCTCCAAACTAAATAAGGTATGTCTCTCCCAAGAGGGGATGAGACTCCCAAACAATAGAGTGGAGGTAGAAAAACCTGTTAGAAAGACTCTCGTAGGCTTTAAAAAATAGTTTTTTAGATTCCTCTAGAGAGAAAATCCTCCATAAAGTATGTGTGTTGTATGATCCCTATTTGAGTCAGGGTACCCGTAGAATAACCCTTGCAAGTAACCTATTTAGCTACCTAGGTCAAGCAACTAAAGTCACCATGGTATAACCAATGCTCAGGCGAGTAGTCACAAGTCTAGTCCACCATATGGGAAGGGTAGAAAAGACCAAATTCTCGAAATCACTGCCTCTCAAGGAGGTAAAGGAACTAGCGAAACCCCCAGATATGAATAAAACCCCAGAAATATGTCTCATGCTAGGAAGGTATTAGAGGGCTATATATGCAATCGACTTCATGTAGCCTCGTTCTTAACTCCATTGTGATAAAAGCCTCATGAGGACACCAATTACATAATGGGTTTCACCACTCCCTGTTTAGACACATACGTTGAGTTTTATAGCCTTGGAGAAGTTTACTCAAAAAATCTTATTCTGAGGCCCTAGGTCCTACAATTTTTTGTGTACCCTAAAAAATAAGATTGTTTCTAATCAATTTTAATTATTCGACATTAATTTTAATGGATTCTTCTTACCCAAGAGGTTTGATCATGAAACTGATGGTACGATGACTTAGCATAAAATAAGTAAATATAAAAACACTACTAATGACTAGACTTGATTTTCAAAGATATGATATGCTTCTAAATGATGTTATACACAATCAATCTCTGTGATTTCAATGAAGTGCAATTTTTTCTATCATGCCAAAACTAATGTAATACAACCAAGAGTGTAAATTCTCTAAATAAAATGAAAAAAAGAAAAGTGTTTTTTTATTTTCAATATAATCGAATGAAAATGCGAGGACTGAATAAAAAACCTCCAAACATATCCTACTACAAGCACAAAGAGACAATCCAAGCAGGACACTAAGAAGCGACTACCTAGACCATAATACAAGGAAAACAAAACAATAAAAATGACATGAAATGATTTTTCTTAAAATATACACCAATAACGCGACTTCCTATCACTTTGTAGGCACTCAACAGTTAAAAAAGGGACCCAAGAAATCTCAAAAACCAACAAAACTCACCCAACAAGCACTAAACTTAGACAAAACAACTCATAAGATAGTGTACATGATTGTTAAGGTAACAAGGGCATATGTGCGCACCCTAAGAACTGGCAGCTCGGGTATGTACGTGACTATCAATGGAAAACCCATGTATGCCAAAGAATACACTACCAGAGAAAGGTTTAGGCCAAGAAACTCAGATGCAAAGAAAAATAAAGGATTTTAATCTAGATGCGACACATAAACTCAGGAAAACAAAGACCAATGAAGGAGAAAAATCATCTAATACCCCAAAATGGAGATCATCCCCAGTGGAGTCGCCAATTTTGTTACGAGGAAAATCTCTATGGAAAGGTGTAAACCACAACAGATGTATTGACACCCATAAATCAACTCTAAACTCAAGTATCCTAGGTAAATGGAAATTCTAACAAGATAAGGCTAAGTGCCTACCTTGTCCATACGCCCAAAGAAGACCTCGACTCATCTCATGACCGAAATCTTGATTCCTACAACTTGTCCTAAAAATTCAAGATATACAAACATATAGAAATTATATAGAAATTTAGCATATAAACTAGCATATTCCATTAAAATGTATAACAAATATTCCCATGGAAAGTGATGTAAATATTTGTGACATATAGTTGGATGAGAAAAGAGTATTTCTATTAATGTAATCAACATAAGCACATAGGTGAAAAACTTATGTAATGAAACATATCAGAACCAAGAAACTAAGTCCCTCCAGCTGGGCCTTCACCACTTCAATCCTCCTCAAAGGCAATCTCACAAGTAGTAGGATTCAATGAGGTTATCCATCTCAAGATAGGAATATATTGGGGGATGAACACAAAGAGTACATACTTTCAAGGACAAAGGGATGCAGACTCAATATGAAGTGAAATTTCTCCAAAGTTTCTTTGCTCTCAAAATTGAATTGTTGAATTGTTTTCAAGCCTTGGATATGGCTCAATTTATATCCTCCAAATGGAAATGAGGGGCCGATTCAGAGTGTTTCCAGTATATGGAAGGTCAAGGATCATGGATCTCATGACATGGCATGGAAACACAACATAATTTTTAATTTTTGAGCATCAAATCCGATGTACACGGGTTGTAGTGAAGCAACCTTTATATATTCTTGTTGTATAACTGATAGGGAAAATATATGTATACAAATATCCATTTTTGGCTCTAGAATGAACAAAAAGGGGACTTCAAGTCTGTAGAGGTAAATGGAAGGCCATCCAAGCAAGTTGCATGGAGTGACACAAAATTTGTTGTAACAATTATAGTGCGAACACATTCCCTTACCCTTTCTTGTTATCAACATAAACCTCGAAGTTATACTTGAATATTCTCCCCCTTTAGTATATCTACCTCTAGCCACCAATGCTACTGGAGTGGAGGCTTCAAGACTTGATTTTCTCCACACCTCCTCAGACAATAGAGCTCAAATAATAGTGTCAAATTCAAGAGTCTCAGTTGTAATGAAGCTAATAGAAGTAACTAGATTATCCCAAGATTCAAACAATGAACATAACAATGTAATTGATTTTTCTTCATCATCTGGTTTAACATCCATACTATTCAACCCACATATAAGAGTATTAAATAGATTTAAATGATATATGGTTTTCATACCTTCTCTCATTTTTAAAATGTATTGTTTTCTTTTCAAGTAAATATGATTAGTCAAGGACTTCGTCATATAAAGACTTCCCATCCTACTCCATAAGCCTACTTTTGTTTCTTCTCCAATAATGTTAAAGAGGACATCATGGACAAGACATACCTGAAGTGTGTTGAGAACTATCACATCCAAGTCTTCCCACTTTTCATTGGTCATAGATGCGTTTTTTTTCCTCCTACCATCTAAATCCTTATGTATCTCGCATTTTAAGTTTCCACAATTCAAACTTACTTTTACCATTAAATTTTTCAATCTCAAATTTAGCACTTGTCATATTTTCCATTAATTCTTTACACATAGGCTCCCTCTTCAAATATCAATTTGAATCTTTATTTTTATTTACTAAAAAAAAGTCAATTTGGTTTTACATAAAATTTTAAAGTCTCCACCCACAAAAAAAAATATATGCTTCCGCTACAAAAACTTCAAACTTCGTGACCTCCACAAAACTTGATATTTATTTTAAATAATATTTTGAACACATATTTAAAAATATATAAATATCTCTCCAAAAAATAAATTTCACACCACCCTCTAAATATATATATTTCTTATATTTCTTCCTAATAAGAATGGGCAGGAAAACAAATTATTTAAAAAAAAATTGTTTAAAAAGAAAAAGAGTGCACCTTCATGGATTTAAAGAAACAATCGGATGTGTTTTCACTTAGTCTTGGATGGCTTCACCGGCATAAATCCCTCCTTCACAAAACCCTACTATTTCCTCTACAAGTAGTTGGACTAGCTCTTTCTATGTGCAACTCGGAATAGGTGATGAAGGAAATGACCTATGCACACTTTCCTCTACAATTGGTGAGTCCCAAGACCCTCTCTCTGAAATTAAATATGATGGCTTCATGAATCCTTCTTTTCTCTCCATAGAAGTCAACCAGAAATATGGAAATATAGAGAAAAAAATCACATAGATTAACACATAAGATTTATGTGGTAAAATAGTGATGGTGTGTCAAGGAAACCTCCACTGCGAAAGGTATCAATTGTCTTATTATTCAATATAGGATTATACCATTACAAAATTCCTCTTGGCGCTTCATGGATATATAAAACGTAGGTTATCTCAGTTCAAGAACTTATTTTGTTTACACTGATTTACGAACTGCCTCTTTATATGAACTACCAAACATTTATCATATGTAAATTTGTATTATTACCATGACTAATTGTTGTCATAACTCCAAGAAAGCTAACTCCTAGTTATGTGTATAGGCATCCCTATTTAAACATGGGGTTCTAGAATATTAGTGTTTTAATTAATAAATAATAAATGGATGGTCTAGATTTAATAATTCATGAATATTTTTGATGATCGACATAAAAGGAGGGATAAAATTACACTAAAACCTTAATATTGAGCTACAAATTACATTTATTATTTTTTACAAAATGATTTTAAATAATTTTTACGAAGTGTCATGTCCTATAGTAATCATGGATAGATGGAATCATCACATAAAAATCTAAATGATCCATAATAATGGTTCAAGAAATGATCCTATAACAACCTGACACCCTTCTCTCGAAACAATTTCTCTAATCTTGGTGCAACATCACCACAATAGAGGGGAAACCCCAGCTGGAGAATCCAAGACATTCTCTATTTCTAAATCCAAGATCAATTTTAGTGAGCTCCAGTGGATTTAGGCTATGCATGTAGAGAAGGGGACACATATTGCTTGTAGATTCACCTTGGCACGCCTTGCTACAATCCTAACACTCCAGAATACCATGCTTCATATGCTCTCAACAATTATTATCAAATGAACACCACAAGACTTGAAACCGCATCTTCCTGGGTGTTTCTTATGTCGTTATCCAGTCTCCACATAAGTCTATTATCAAATGTTCTTTCAAGACTAGTTTAATTTTCTCTACATATACTCAATAATTATTTAACGTCTCGTGAAGATTAATTTTATAATTCTTCTGGAGGGTATGGTGGTTATATTCAATATTAAAAGCAAACATGAAATCACTGGTTACATTGATGTATTCTAAAAGACTTTGACCATAATCTTTTGTTACTAAATGTTTTATCTATCATAATCTTTTTGGTACTTTATTGAAATATAATTTAAATCTCTCTTTTATTTGCAATCCATTTATTGTTATCTTTATTTGTGGTATGTTAAATGTTTTGATGAATGTTGTGATGGATATATCCTTCCTTCATATTATTTATGCATCTTATCTATTCATATTGTAGATATTGTAGATATTGTATCTATGATGTTTTTTTAACACTTGGTCCCAAATCTCCGATGTTGTTTTCCTTGAATGTGAATGCAAATATTAATTTTGGTCCTTCTCTTACTTTGTTTTGTTTCATTTTATTTTCTTGAAATCATAAGAACAAGAGGAGTACCACCTCTCTAAAAATGAAGGGGGATTCATATCTTCGTGAGATTGACCTTAAGACCATAAAACTGTCTTTTAGATCAACACCTATCAACACATATTTTGAATAATCCTTATGGGTTATTCAAAATGGGCCTAATGGCTCATGCATGTATGTTTGGTGATATTTTAATGTGATTTATGCCATGTTGGGAACATCTCTTAAATAGGTTGGATAGGTGACATGGAAGGGGCATGATGGCCTAAGTGTGTAAATGATTCAAGGGTGTTTGATGACTTGTTGGACACATATTTTAAAATCCCTCAAAGGGTTATACAAAATCGGTTCAATGGCCTATGTGGGTATGTATTATTTCGAAGGATTTTTAGCACAAAACCAGATGTACATGGGATATAATGGAGCTACCTGTGTATACATGAGTTGTATAACTATAGGTCGGGTATATGGAAAAAAATATGTATTTTTATCTCTGGAGTGAACACAATGGGGAATTTAAGTCTACATAAGGAAATGGAAGGCCATCAAAGAAATATGCAAGGAGTGTGGAAAAAATTGCTATAAAAAATTATTTCCACAGTGATTTCTCAATGATGATGTTGTTAAAGAGTCATCGTCAGAAATTTATATTTGAGAGAAATGAAGAGTCGGAGGCCAAGAACCGATGATCTATGATTGAGGTCATATGAATAGGACTAGTAGGATATGTAGTTGGAGTGGTATTAGAATTCATTAAGGTACTGAGGAGAATTGGAGCCCATGCTTGTATTCGTACCATACTATGACTATCCGCTAGGTGACAACAACATACAAATCCATGTTAGGGATATCGTTGTCGGGACAAAAGTTATCTCATAATTAACCAACTCCTAAAGCAATTCGTCGATGATGAAATTGTTAAGGCGTCACCATCTGGACTTTTACACTTGAGAACATTAGAATGTCAGGAGCTAAGAGTCAACAATATTAATGGAGATCATAACAATAAGTAGGTTATAGTCCAAGTAGTTGTAGATGGTTTTAAATTCAAATGGGTTCTAAAGTAGTTTGGGGGGAATGTAGAAAGGATATATTATTATGGACTTGTGTAGCAGTGGTATATTATGCATCAAATTCATTTTGGCATATGTATACAAGGATCAATCTCATAAGTGAATAACCATTAGAGTAAAAGGATTAGTATCTTGAAAAAATTTGGCAGTATGGGTACCCACTAAATCTCAAGAGCTTTAGTGGGTTGTTGTGTGTTTCACAACAAATGGAGACTTGTTAGGAGAACTAGTTATCTATGTTCTAGATTTACCTACAGACTATAAATATTTAAATACATAATTCTTGATAAGTTGATAGGTGAATTTGTACTGTGGACCCCACATACCTCATTCTTTCTAAAGGATGAGAACATAGTACCAGTATTGATGATATTCATGATAATACTAGTGAGATAATTAAGGTAGGAACTTAGTTTATACATCTTTGAGGATTGAGACAACACATAATCCTATTCTTGACTGCTTATAGACCCATGTATGTTCCTCGTCTCCTTTTTCTCGACATTGCTTCGCTTCCAACGAGCATCCATAGCCCTGAAAAATTCTTCTTGGTATCATACAAGAATGGCCCTGCTTCCAGCAAGCGTCCATAGCCCCAACATATTTACTTGTACTTCCCACACAATTATTAGTTCTTTCAACTTCCAATTTATTTAGACTTTATATTTCACCATTTTGATTTTTAATTTATGTATCATTTTTGCATGATGGGTGTGAGGGAAGTGGGGTGATACAATATTTTCTTTGATATATAGGTCTTAGTATTTATTTCAACTACATGGTTCCTCTCCAAACAAATCTTTATTAAGTTGGCCAAGAATAAGGAAGTCTCACAAGCATTATCCTGAAGACATCAGTGGCCAGTGCATGTTCTTGTTTATGACTTGGTGAGTCGACAGTGAGAGTGATCACACATATAAAAAACAATTGTAATCATTTGAATATATTTAAAAAATAATGTGAGGCTCTTCTGATAATAGAGAATCCTGAACTCTTTCTAGTCAATTTGACCATAATTTATGATTCATTTTCTTCTCTACCTTATGCAAGGTCTTTCATTTTTACCAAGTCATAGGAATAGTCATTCTTATGCATATTGATTCCTTAGAATGTAACACAAACTCCAATAAACCAAATTTGGAACAACTTACCAGAGGCTTTATTACTATAGTAAAGTAAATATATCATGATGAAGCAATGAAAGGAAATCTGAAAATATTTACAAACAAAATATAAGTCAACCTACTATGTAAAAAACTACATCACCTGGGGGTGATTAGAGAATTTTTCCATTTAAAAGAGTCTCCTCCTCATCTTCTTCGAATTTCATGAGTTTAAAAGTTCATAATCCAATGTTCTTATGGATTTGAAATGGAACTAGCTAGAGTTTCTAGAATTTGGTATGTTTCCCTTTAATTTCATTTTCATTATCCCACTTGAGAACAAGATGACCCTTTTGAAAATATTTTTTTCTGATAGATGATTTATCAAACCATATCTTGATTATGTATTGATGTTGCATTAGGTTTTCTTTGGATTATTCCATATCTTCTTCAAGTTTGAGGAGCATATTCAACCTTTGTTGCATTACTGGGCACCTTTTAGCTTGAAGATATTGGGCAAGTTGTAGTGAAGCGAGAAAGGTATGAGTAGGAAGGGTTGAATCATGTTCATAGACTAGAAAAATGGAGGACGTTGGCATGACTCTATCATCCCATAGGGAATTTTGGAGATCCATATGCCATTTTCTTTGGTGATCCTTAATTTTCCTTTTTAATATCTTGATTAGATTTTTATTGGTTAATTTTGTGGCCCATTCGCTTGTGGATAATAATTAGATGTATATTTGATTTTAACATTTCATTCCAATGGATATTAAATTAATTTAAAAGAGAAGTATTTAGAATTATCAAAAAATAAATATTAAGGTACACCAAACCTAGTAATGATATGAGATTCAAGGAAAGAAATCACCTGGTCTTCATTGACGGTATAAAAAGTGATTGCTTCAGTCCACCTAGTGAAATAGTCTATTTTTGTTATGTTTTACTTATGCAATTTATAGGAATTGGGGTTAATATCCCCATTCACATCCAAACCCCATTGTTGGAATTGGAATTCAATAGTAATTGATTGAAGAGGGAAGGAAAGTATCTTTTCTCTTCCATCTACTTTCTGACATTCTGGGAACTTTCGAGCATACCCATGTGATTCTTTGGAAAGGGTGGGAAAATAGTAGCCATATCTAAGTGTTTTATGTGATGTACTATCACCTTCAAAATGTCCTCCAACATTCCCATCATGAAGTTCAGATAGGACTTTATCAATATCTTATTTTTCAAGGCATCTCAAATAAACATCGTCATAGTTTTTGTGGAAGAGTACTCCTTGAATGAGATGGTACTGTGCAAAATTAAGACTAAGGGTTATCTTATTCTTAGGGTATAAATAATGTGGATTAGTTCCATGGGTTAGATAATATTTCATCTCATAATACCACTGGTCTTCAGTGACGGGGATATAGAAAAATCCCCTCTCAAATAGACTTTGATCTTCGTAAAATTCATCCTCCTTTGCCTTATCATGTGTTGATTCAACTTCTAGTTTGCAGATCCCTTACCCCTTGAAATTTTAGTAGCTTTGATTTCAAGGTCGTATTCCTGACGGTTTGTTCTCTATTTTTCTCTCATTTCTCCTAGATCTTTCTGTACTAAGAGATTCCTCATGTCTAGCTAAGGGACATTCACTTTGGTTTTGAATTTAATTAGGTAAGGTCTGAAGTATTTGACCTCCTTGTAAACAACATAGTCTTGTTTTTAAACTTCAGGATAATATAAATCTACTCCTTGCAACCTAGAAATCATAAAAGAGATGGGGAATTAATTCCAATCTCGATATTTCTATGTCAAGACAACTGCAAATGCAATATCAGAAGTAAATGTGTATAATATGAAATCTCTGGTGAAGTCAAGACTCATCAATGTCAGATCTCGAGTTATTTTTTTTTTGTATTTTCAAATTTTACTTTCTCTTTAGGCCCCCATTTAAACTCTGCATCTTTCTTGATCATGTCTTGGAGTAGTTTTACAGTTTCAACAAAACTGGGAACAAATATCCTCATGGAATTTATTTTTCCTAGAAAGGAATGCATAGATTTATTATTATGGGGAGGAGTTATTTTAGATATTTCTTCAATCCTTTTGATTTCTATCATAATTCCTTCTTTAGATACGATGAATCCTAACATCCTACCTTCATCAACAATGAATAAAAATTTCTTAGGGTTGAGTGAAATTCCATACCTTCTGCATCTATTGAAAAATTTCCTCAGATGAGTAATGTCATCATCCCTATTCTTGGATAGGATAATAACAACATCCTGGTATATTACTACACATTCACCAATGAGTCCCCTAAAATATATGTACATGGCTCTTTTAAAGGATACCCCTGCATTAATTAATCCAAAAGGAATTTTCCTGTAAGTGTAAGTCCCCCATTTTATTTGAAAAGAAATTTTCAATTGATCATCATGGGAGACTAAAACCTGATTGTAACTAGAGAAAACATCTAATAATGAGAGAATATAGGAACCGGAGACACACTAAATAATCTGTTCCATAGGAGGCACTGGATAATTGTGTTTCTCTGAAGCTTTATTGACATTTATGAAGTCAAAAGTCTTATGTCCCCATTTTTCTTCCTTACAAGTACAAGATTCAAGATCCATTGTGTGTTCCTGACTAGGAATATTATCCTAGTATATAATAGGTTGTTAAGCTCTTCTTTTATTTATGGTTCTAAGCTTAGGTGCATTTTCCTCATATTTTGTTGAAAATGGCTAGTTTTTAGCTTCATAGGGATAACATGTTGAATTATCTTTGTGTCGTAGGTCTTGATATCATCCTATGTCTAGGAGAATATGCCTTTGTATTCTTTAAATTTTTTTATGAAGGCTTGTGTTTCTTCAAGGGAACACTTGTTTCCCAGGTTGATGTTCCGAGTTGTGTTATTTGATCCTGGATTTATCACTTCAAATTGCATCGATGAGTTGTCGGTCTTACAATTTGTCACCTTCTTAAACTTGTCCTAAAGGTCATGGAGTTTTTCTAGCCTCATCACACTTTTAAAGATATTTTTTATCAGGTTGGTTATATTTTTCTCTATTGATTGATTGATTGATACAAAAACATCTACATCCATTTCTCCATCATGTTGATCTTCATCAATTATAGAGTCTTTGAAGGTACCTTCCAAGTGTAGGAAAATTATAATTTTCTCATTGTCATAAAAAACCCTCCAGTTGGTCAAATTATCCAATATCGAAGTTTTATAGAGAAGTTCCATAGAAATGTATCAAGTAATAATTTCTCAGAAGGAATAAGCCTGGAAGCTACATTATCTAGTAAATCATCATTAGAGCTCAAAGAGTGAGGAACATGACTGATATTAAATGCATCAAATGACTTAATCGATTCTCATACCTCCTACTGGTAGTGTTTAAGGTGACTAGAGAGACAATGTATGTTTTTTCTTACCTTCCTTATGGAAATCTCAGAATCACCAAATTCCTTTATATTTTTTTTCCCTTCAAGTCAATTGTATTTCTCAATCCTTGCAGCAGGGCTTCATATTCAATGGTATTATTTTCTCATTAGAATTCAAGCATGCATGTTATCATGACTTTATTACCATCAGGGTGCTTTAGTATGCATCCAACACCTGCACCTTCAATATATTTTGACCCATCAAAAAAAAGGTCCACATATTGGGGTTTATTTTAATATTATGCATGGACTTGGGATTTTCTTTTGTTTGTATATTAGTATGGTTAGTGCAATTGGAGAAAAAGTCTAACTTCTCTCTAACTACTATGTTATGCTTTACAATGACATGACTATTTACATATGTTATGTTATAGTGAGGCTAAAAAACCTAAGTGCAATGAAGGATTTCATATTATGTGTTTGATTCCATGTAAGATGAGATCTCAGTAGAGTAATTTCCAAAAAATGAATCATATGAATAATTTCCTAGAACATAGTGATTAAACATCACAAGCGCATTTGGTTCATTCAAATATGTTATCACATTATTCATGTATCATTCTCTGTCAACCCTAATTTGATTAGTATTTCCATTATAGGGTAGCCAAAGGTGTGACCAGTGTGTGGAAACGTCCCTTTTAGTGTATCAAACCAATATTTTCTTAAGAGCATACCATAAGTATCAGGTATATCCACAACTATGATGTCAATAGTTTGATGTATCTTAGGGTTGGAAGAAGTTATGATCAAAAACATTTTCAACTTCCCTATCACTTTAACTTCAGTCTTGTCAATATGTCTGATTTGGATATCAGATTGTTCAGGATTGATGTTGAGTTTCTCACAAAATTTAAGAAACATCACATTCGAAGTGGCACTTGAATCCATCATACAATTGTGCACATTCCTGTTAAAAATCTCAAAAGTAACAAAAAACGGTGGAGTGGTGGATCTTGACCTTTTCCCCTATAGGGAAGCGTTTACAATTACATGTATTTTAGGTGTATTTGCATCATTAGATGGGGCAGTTTTATTTTTTCTTTTCTTTGTTCCCACGTTAATTTCTTTGGAAATTGGAATTTTTGGCAGTTTTACCTTGAAGTCTTTTAATAAAATTATCTTGAATCTGTGGAAGCTTCATAAGCTCAAATAGAGAAATTTTTTCCTTAGTTCTTTTTAAGTCTTCCAAAAAATTATATTCCAACTTTGTGACAACATTAGAAGGAACAATTATTTTAGAAGGAGTATTATATGTCTTTTGTGTGTGAGAATCATTTTTAGGAGGTTCGAAAGGGGTAGAGGAATCAGAGGAAACCTTCTTACTTGCACTTATATTGGTCATAAAAATTTGGGACATATGTATTTATTCTATTTCTTCCTCTTCTTCCACTCCATATGAGATGTCCCAAAAGGAATTAACTTGTTTCTCAGGTAATTCATTTGTTTATTGGGTTTGTTTTGTTTGTCCATTTTTATCTTCTTGTCCATATTTAGATTCAATCAAATTTCAGTGGCCCAATGTTGTAGGGCTTGGAAAATGTCTTCCATATTAATCTCTTTTGATGAATAAGGATTCATGTTGTTGATGGGAGGAGTACTCTTATCTTTATTATATTGGAATTTAAATAATTTCATGGTAGTAGATGAGCCTTCTCCATTGTGATTCTTCAAATAAATTAACTCATTAGATAATTTCTTGACAATTATCTGTAGGGATTTCATGTCCATAGAATCAATATCTTTTGTTTCTTCTAAATACTTGGTCACAGTGGCTTTGGTATTAGTTTTATTTTTATTTTTTGAAGACTCAACTCCTGGGTTCCCCTTCAAACTTAGCATATTCTTTTTGATCTTGAGGGCCTCTTGAAAGGTTGCTTCCAGGGTGTATTTATTTTCATTTTTAACAAACATCTCAATGGAAATGGGTAGAACTGAAGTATAGAATTCAATGGTGATATCTTCAGTAGGTTTGGAAGCTCGAGGAATCCACTCAAGTAAGGAAAGGAAACGTTGATTAAAGTATTTAACATTTTTCATTGCTATCAATTTTGATTCTTGAAAGATCTAAGACCAAAGTAGATGGTGTTTTGTCTTCCCTAAATTTCTTAAGGAATATGTTCTCAAATATTATCCAACTAGTAATAAAGGCTTCTTCCAAAGAGTATAACCAAATAGTGGATTTATTATTGAACATACGAGGGAAAACGAACATATAACATCTTTGAGTCGAAAATGCTGGAGCCTTATGGCTGATAGAAACTTTTTGGGGTGCTTAGGCATGCCATGGAGTATTACAGGTATGGTGACTATGTCTGGGAGTAACCAAGGTTCATAAGTGTGTTATTTTTGTTTTTATCCAGCGATGACTTGAGGGTTTTATAGAATCAATTGTATGTGTTCTTCTCCTTCTGACTCACTTTGATATTTTTCCTCTTCTTCAAAACTTTAGTTGGATTCACTCCTAGGTGTGAAATATGGAGAGTTTGGTGGCGAGGGAGGAATACCACCACCAACAAAAATAAATAAAAATCCAAGCTCGAAGTCGGAGGGTTCCAAGAAATCATGAAAAGATGAAGGTAAATGATATTCTGGGGTTCTCACGATTGGGTGTTCTTGGAAGGTGAAATTTTATGATAGGGGTGTATTTTTGTTCATGGTATTATATATACCTTGAGATAATGAATAATCGATAGGGGAATGCCTAGTTTGTCTACTCCACTATTTGGTTAGAACATGTCTGATGTGTTCATGGGATTGTATGACTATGGTGTCAATATTCAAAATGTTAAATATGTAGGGTTCTAGTGATGAAAATATAGGTTCATACTAGAAGGGAATATGATGAGAGGTATCTTGAGTGGGTGTGTTCATGGATTAGGAAAAGGGATGTTAAGCATTCTCAAGGTGAGGTTGATGAGAATCACGAGGCTGAGTTGTGATAATGAGCATGATAGACTGGGTAAATATTTGATATTTATTTGCATCCATTCAATTCAATGGACCTGTTTCTAGCGTTGTTTCTATTGACAGTTCAAAAATTCATGTTCAATCAGGTAAGGGAGAATTCCCGATGGAAAGTCCCAATTATACTCACTCTCATTTGCAATGGAATTTCCAACTAGTATATTGGCATGGTTGCCAAATTAAGTATACTATCTAAATATGAATTTGAGAATTGGTGGTTCTTAGATGAATTAAAATCTAGACCAAACTACAATGATTATACCTATATCTATTCTATGATGCAATCCTAAACTATACTAATCCTATCTTGATCAGGAGATAACTAAAGGAGATTGAATACATTTAAGAAAAATAACCTTTTGAAATTAGAAATAGTTTGTAAATTCAAATGTTATATAAGCACAATAATATCATTACGTATACAATAGAAATTATTTTTTATTGCATACAACAATATTATAAATTCATTCAAGAAAATTGTGACAATATAAGCATACAAGAACATTGTATAAAAAATTCATACAGATGAACATGATGTATTCAAATTAAAACAAATTCATCAAGAATATTCTAAAATACATTCACCACAATCACAGTTCTAGAAAACACCTCTTGTTAGTTATTCATTAGGAGTAATAGTACAACCTACAATACAAAGTGAAAAAGTCCTTGCTTCTTTACATTCATATTTTTTATAGAATAAGTGAAAAAGTCCTTGCTTCTTTACATTCATATTTTTTATAGAATATGAAGAGATGCGGTTGAAATTATGTAATTGTCGAATGATCAACGAACAATTATGACCCTCTGGTTCTAATTATCGATTGGGATATTACAATGATTACAAAAAATATTATGATGTAGTGTTCAGTTACAATGATCAAGTGGATTTTGACAGTTTCACTTTGTCGATGAAACTTCTCCATAGTGTGAAGATCTCAAGGATGGTATATACTCTATTTAATTGAATATTCTCAAGTTCCAGTTCCCCGTAACCAATCGAACTTATGAATTTTTACCTTAACATTTCCTCCATCTACTGTATGAAAATTTTAATTAACAAGATGAGTTGATTTGGATTCACAATTATTTTCTTGAGTATTTATTGATCAATTTCTTTTGTGAATTCAATATCCTTCATGCTCATATTCCTTTTGGTCTCACCATATTCTATCATTGTATGAGACGATCCTACATTTCCAAAGTTTGGTCTATTTTCCATCCCGAATTGTTCTAGTATCTATTGGGTTGGTCTCCATAACTTCCTCCTATCTTGATCTACCTCCATCTGATTATTTTCCATGTTATTGAGGATATATTTCCCTTTGTTGAGTAAAAGTTGGTATTTAATCTTTTTCTTGTCTATATACATTTGCAAGTTGTTGGGAGGTGCTATATTCCAAAATGCCTTATTTGTGCATACAAGACATTGGCCCTTCCTTTTGCATACTTTTCCAAAATACTTGCATACAAGACATTGGCCCTTCCTTTTGCATACTTTTCCAAAATACTGTTTAGGCTTCTACTTCAAAAAAATAATTGGAAAACACATTGTCTTATTGAACTAATAGCCCACATACACACGCGAGCTGCATGCTAGTTAGCCCACGTACACATGCATGTTGCATGCTACTTATCCCATGTTTACCTCCAAATGTTGCAAAAAATATAAATTGTGCAGAATTTGGCAAAGTTTATGAGCTATGGAAGGTTTCCTAACCATTTTACCCCTTGTAGCACGTCCCCAAACCAAATAACCATATTTTTCTCATATAAAAAGAAGTCTTGGGGTGTCATTTATGACCATAATAAAGAGAATAAGAAAACTATGCCAAAATCCCTTCCCCTTCTTAGCCCAAGTTTTGAATGCAAAAAAGAGTTTTGGCCTCAAAATTCCCTTCCAGCCCTTTCTCCTTATACAACCATTTCCCCTTTACCAAGTGATAATTTGGTTATGAGAAGCTTGCAAGGGATTGATTCACTTAGATCCACGATAGTGTTAGGTCCACATATTGTACCCTTTTTGCCCATACTTTTTGCCATTATTATACCCTTCATCACTTGT
>CBVK0102740242.1:0-10220 GCA_900067695.1 Picea abies
TGTTAATGCGAATGTGTGGGTGGCAGCCATCAGCCATTAAACCAGGGCTGAGTGCGCGTCCAAGTGTCATCTCCTCTACGCCGCGTGTCACCCCATCCGGGGCTGGGAAGTCTCTACTAGAAAGTTCTTTGCAATGCATAGAGAGGACTGTCTCTTCGAAAACGTTGGCCTGCCAATAGATGGGATTCTCCTTTGAATCGATTCCTGCATTTGCCAGATGATCAGCAACCTTGTTAGCCTCTCTTTTCACATGAGAGGGGATGAGGGTCAAGTTGGGGTGGACGAAGCCATTTAAATCCTCCAGAAGACCTGATAGTCTCTAGCTGGGGGAAATCCACCTTGGTGATTGACCGTGAAGGATTTTCAATATGAGTTGAATTATTACTTGGGAGTCTCTTTCAATTATCAGCCGGTGGAAATGGTACTGAACCGCAACTTGAAGGCCTCTTAAAAGACTTGTGATCTTTGCCACGTTGTTCGTATTTTCACCTAAGAAGCCAGCAGTCATGTGGGTGATCTCACCCCTATTGTTCCTGAGAATGGCTCCAAAGCCAGCAGGTCCCGGGTTGCCCTTGGAGGCCCCATCGAAGTTAAGCTTAAGGAAGCCAGATGGGGGTGGGGTCCATACCGTGGGACTGCTATCTCGCCCACTGTTGGTAAATTATTCATATTTTTAAAGATATTATATAGTTCTAAAAAGTTTAGAAAATTTCTAATTTAAATTATTTTAGCATATAAAAATTTTGGAGAGTAAATTATTTTTTAGTAAAAAATAAATAAAAATGAGTTAATTTATTTTGGAGAAAGGGGAAATTTAGTTAAATGGAAAAATTAAAAATAAAAATGCACACACAACCAAACAAATTACTAAACTTATAATGGTGATCATCCTAAAGGTCAAATATCTTTCCATAATAAAAAAAAATGATATCAACCAATCTTATTAGAGGACACAATAAAAAGAAAAATATCTAATAAGTTAGACATTATGCCAACTCAATAATGTCATCATTAAGAGGTAATCCAAAAAATGTATCTCACTTTTTATTTTAACAGTTTATAATTGTATTTATAATTTTTTTATATTTATTCTCATT
This sequence comes from Picea abies, assembly GCA_900067695.1. Classification (NCBI taxonomy): domain Eukaryota; kingdom Viridiplantae; phylum Streptophyta; class Pinopsida; order Pinales; family Pinaceae; genus Picea; species Picea abies. The sequence goes on from CBVK0102740242.1 coordinate 1,098, forward strand.
GCACATTTTAATTTTTTTATGTAGAATATTTTTTATTTAATTTTTTTCTTAACATACTTTATATATAACTTAGTCCTAAACAATATGTTTTAATTACTTAAATTTGTTAAATTAAAAAAAAATCTTTATTAAAAAAAAAATTACTTTATATATAACTTAGTCCTAAACAATATGTTATATTTTTGTTTGTAATGATTAGAAAAAAGGAAAATTAAAAGTACTATTTTGGAGAAAAAATGTTTTGGGAGTGAACATGATTTTTTACTAACTTTTTTAGTATTGATTTGTAGTTATAGAATTATATTTTTGTATATTTTAATTTATGTTTGTGTTAGTTTTGAAAAAAATAATTACAGTGAAATGCATATACATAAATATATATAAGAATAAATTTAATGTTTTAAGGTTTGAAAGTTGTTTTATATAATTTGAAATTTATAGATACAAAATAGATATAGTAAGGAATTTAATTTTTGAAGGTTTCAGAGATTCATAAATATATATAAGAATAAATTTAATGTTTTAAGGTTTGAAAATTGTTTTATATAATTTGAAATTTATAGATACAAAATAGATATAGTAAGGAATTTAATCTTTGAAGGTTTCAGAGTTGTTTTATAAAAGCTGGGTCTACACTTATGAAGTTGATATTTGATTAAAAAAATTAGAAAGTGTCATATTTTATGTAGAATTTACACCGTTTTATTGACATCTAAATCTCGAGTGAGACTTTGAAATATAATTAGATCTACTCATATTTGTTATATCTAACTCTTCATTATATTTTTAACTCTCAAACTCTTGGTTTGAAGTTTTACTAGAGATCTTAGGTCTCAAAATCTTAGTCATGAGCTAGATTATTAGAGATTTTAGGTCTTAAACTAGTTTTGAAAGTTTGTTTCAATGAACATTTGGTATCAAGTTCAACTCTATATAGAGATTGTTAAATAGCTCTGGTGAGAGTTTGATTATATGAAAACTACACGTGTCCTCGTGAAAAAATTTAACATGTCTTCTTACAATTACCCTAATCCATTTAAAATATTTTTATATTCATATATATAATAAAATGTAATCCTATAGTAAATCTAGAAACCAATGATCTCTGCCACTTCTAAAATCCAGGATTTTCCTATAGTTTTCCCCTCTCCTCTCCTTCTATGGCTTCAGTCAGGGGAAGGAGTTTTACTCCCTCCTATAGTCACATTTTAGCAGGTCGTCGCTCTGCCCCCCACGACCATCCCTATAATCAAGCACCCTGAAAGAAAGGATCCAATGACGCACCAGATACAAAAAAGACAAAAATATAGATTCAAGATCTTCACCGCATGTAACTGATCCAAAACAGAATCTCACCCTAGGTCCTGGCTCGACCAACAAATTCGTTCCCAAAGAAATGGAAAATCCAAGGTACAAGGCCATTACTGAAACAATCAGATGTTATATTCAACACATGCAAGAACACACCTTCATAACAAAATTTATGGGAATATGGCCAATGGAGAAGGCTCTTTCCTGGTTGATAAAAACAACTTGGAAACATAATGGTGAGATCGACGTCAAAAATGGATCGAAATGTTTGTTCACAGAAGTCTTCTCCAATTTGGAAGACTGAGATCGGGTCTTCGAAAATGGGCCCTATTTCTTTAACTCCGAAGGTATCCATTTATGACCCTTGAATGAACGCTTCTTGCCCAAAATATAAGATTTCATAACAACTCCATTATTGATAATATTATACTCCCTGCTGCAGGAATTTTGGAATCAGGAAATTTTTTATGGCATCGACAACACCCTAGGGAATTTTGTAAAAAAATTGGATATGACAAAGTAAGGTCGATATACAACATATCCCTAATCGACATATATTTGAACGTTACCGAAACCTTACCAGCCTCCGTCAACCTCCTTTATCAAGACAATTAATGGGTACAAACTATGGACTATGAACATATTCCCTTTCGATGCAGATGTCTCACTGAGCATGGTCACCACTTTCGGGACTTCCCGCTTACTGCCAAAGCCCACCCCAGCCCGTCTTCAAGGAAACGACATACTAAAGGATGCAAACAAGTTATCTCTCAGGATTCAAACAAGGAAAAAAACAAAGAAAACAATCAACAAACACCCTTCCAAATCAGGGTTCAGATCCAACAACTCTTATGAATCTCTCTCACAAGAAGAGGGCGAGAAGGACTCTCTAGAGGAAGAGGAAACACAACCAGGACGGACATTAATAGATCCAATGGGGGACAAAGTTAAGCATCGAAAAACAATGACTGAAGAAACAACCACAACAAATGACAACGATGATGAGATGCAACAGAACATGCAAGACCATCCAGATTTTGATGAAGGCAAAGACATGGACCTAGGTGATCTCAACCTAAAATCCATTGTGGCGGTCTGTAAGCAGCAAGATCCCAATTCTATCCATGAACAACAAATGCATCTATGAAAGATGCTCTGGTAAGAAATCAAATATTCAACGACTTCTCCTCACAAGGATCCAATCCTTCCGTGGGTATTAAACCCTCCTCGTCCCTTCATTTAAAATCACACCATGAAGAAAAAAAGAAAGTCAGACAATCCAACAAGCAAGTTCTTAAATACCTAGGGGAATATTTAGTAAACTTACGGTGCATTTCAGTAGTGATAGACACGTTCCTCTGCACCATGTTCCTGATAAAAATCATATCCTAGAATATAAGAGGCCTTAATGGTAAAACCAAGAACATGATCCTTAAGAAAAAAATAATGTAAGAAAAACCTTTTGTCATCATGATTGAGGAAAATAAATGCCCCCACCTTCTCCTCTAATCTATGATTGCCAAACTTTGTCCAAGATCACAATCCATAGCTCTGGATGCTCAAGGCAGCGCTGGTGGCCTAGCTCTCCTCTAGAATCCAGTTATAATCACGCTCTCCAACTTATTTTCCACCAAATAATCCCTTTCTTCCCACTTCCAACCGATTGGAGACTCTTTCTATAGCTTCCTCGCCATGGTTTATGACCGTAAATCTTCTCCTCATAAAGCTTCTTTCCTTTACTTTTTGATTTCCTTACAACCCCTTTTTCATAACAAACCCTCGTTAATTGGAGGAAACTTCAACCTTATCACCTCCCTTTTAGAAAAAAATCGTTAATTGGAAGAAACTTCAACCTTATCACCTCCCTTTTAGAAAAAAAAGGATGTATCTAAAGGATCAACCCCGACTCCCTTTATTTTCTCAACATTATTCAAGACCTCAACCTGGTGGACATCGAAACATCAAATGGAATTTTTACTTGGAATAACCGTAGAAGAGGAAAACATCAAATAGCCTCACCTATGTAACTTTCTCATCTTTGATTCCATACTTATATATAATCTTTACTCTCTAGCCTCGATCCTATCCTTATAGCTAATATTTACTCCCTATCCTTGATACTAACCTTGGGAGTCTTTGAATACTAACCAATATCGCTCCACATTGACTTGCATGGCAGCCCCCTCAACCTCCCTTTCTATCTTGAAATATTATGGTTAAACCACTCAACTTTTTTCTCCAATTTCCAAGAGTGGTGATCAAACTTCAACCCCCCTCCATATCTCCCATGCACATATTCCAACAAAAAATAAAAAATCTTAATACACAATTCACAATATGGAATAAGATACATTTTGGCAATATATTTCAAAACAAAAAGAAAATCACTACTCAACTATAGAATCTTCAACAAATAATTATCTAGGTAGGAATAACTAATAATCTGGGGGAGGAAGAGGAACACATCTAGAACAAGATCAATGAACATGAAGCCCAAGAAGAAGTTGTTTGGAGGTAAAAATATCGAATTTGATGGCTAAAAGAGGGAGAAGAGAACTCAAAATTATTCCACATATCAATAATCCAACGAAGAAATCACTAGCGCATCATTTCCATAAAATAGAACCAAGGAAACAACCTAATGGAGCATCAAACATTGAGAAGGAATTGGTGAACAATTTCCACACTCTCCTAACAGATCTACAACGATATAGAAGACCCTCCATCCATAAAATCACTCAACACATTCCTCAATTCATCTCCCCGAAGCATAATGAAGCCCTCACAAGGCCCATAACCTTCGAAGAGGTTGAACAAGTTTTTTTCTCCATGCCCAAAAACAAGTCCCCTGGACCTAATGGATTTATTGTAGACTTCTACCAGGCTTGTCGGTCCTCCATCAAATGGGACAAATGTGAATTGTTAGAAGACTCCAGACTTCACTCCAATTTCCTACCTCCTCTCAACGCCACTTTTATATCCCTCATCCCAAAGGAGGATAAAGTGGAGGACCCAAGAATGTTTCTAGCAATCGGTCTTTGCAATTTTATCTTGAAAATCATCACCAAACTCATCGCAAACCACCTTAATAGCCTTCTTCCCTCTTTAATTTCCGCTAATAAAACAAGTTATGTAGAAGGAAGAAAAATTATGGATGGTATTATCTTAGCTCATGGAGTTATCCACTCCCTCGAAGTCACCAAATCCTCGGACATGCTTCTGAAGTTGGACATATCGAAATTCTTTCACAAGATCAACTTGAAATACATTCTTCAAATGCTCTTTGCTTTTGGTTTATCCCATTCCTAGATGAAGTGGATCCTCTCTCACCTCCTCCACCTTTTTTTTCTATTCTCATCAATGGTTCATCTTCCCTAACTTTTTCCCCTTCACGCGACATCTGACAGGGATACCCCGTCTCCCCTTTCCTTTTCATTTTAATGGTTGAAGGTCTACGTAGTTACATGAAAGTTGACATTGTTGAGAATATTGTCAAAGGAATCAAAATCCATAATGATGAACAAGCAGTCTCTCAAAAACAATTTATGGATGACACAATGGTTATGGCTCAACCCATAGTCTAGGAAGCCAAATCCATCCAACAAATCCTCTCTAATTTTGAGGAAGCATTAGGAGCCTCCATAAACCTTTCCAAGTCTCAACTTTTGTTCTTCAATAGCCCCCTACAATCTAGATCAATATCTCCCGAATTATGGGTTTTCAATGAAGATATATCCCCTCCAAGTATCTAGGTGCCCCTCTTATAGATAGCGAAACCAAAAAAATATCCTTGGAATTCTTGTTAGCAAAAATGAACAAAAAGTCTTCAACTAGTCTTTTCAAATGCTCAACACCCCTAGACGCCTAATCCTTCTCAAATTAGTTCTTCAATATATGCATTTCTACTTATTCTCAGCACTAGCTGCACCGCGATCTATCCTAAAAGCTATTTGAAACCTCCAACATACCTTTCTTTTGGGAGGATCTTGAAAAGAAAAAAAATTGGCACTTGTTGCTTGGGATAAGTTATGTCTCCCAAAACTAAAAGGTGGACTAGTACTCAAAGATCTAGAAAATTTGAGTGAAATATTAGGAGAGAAGACTTTTTGGAGATTGAACAAGTCCAAAGACAGTCTTTGAGCACGTCTTTGGCACTAGAAATACAACCCTCAAAATAAACATCCAGTAGAAATAGTTCTTAAAGAAACAATAATAGGAAAAAACAGAGTTTGAGATCATCAATACTGGTTTCCACCTCAACCTCTAGACAAATGGAAAAATCGGATCCCCTATGAAATTTGGAGTCCCCTCCCTCCCAAACAGACTAGGACTCCTTCTGGAAAAATCTCAACAAAGAAAAATGTGGATTCAAATGGGGCCTCACATACTCAAGTGGAGATACAAACCAACAAAGAATTACACCATCGAAGAAGCTTATAAGATAGCTTCAAATGACCAACAAACCCCAACGCAACAAACATGGAAAAATATCTAGATGCAACAACTTTGGTCTAAAGTCTCCTTTTTCCTCTAGATATTAAGAAAAGAAAAATTATAACATGGTACAACATTCTCAAGTGTGGTTTTCAAGGCCCATATCCCTACTTCCTATGCCATATAAATGAGTAAACAATCGAACATATACTAAATACCTATTCTCTTTCTTCCTCTCTTTGGGATTAATCTGCTCTCCTCTTCCAAACCTCAGATCGCTACAAAAACATCACCACCCTCACCATCGAATAGTGGAGGCCAACAACTTTTTCTAACCCTATATTTAATTTATCCTAACAACTCCTCCCTGGATTTCTCTTTTGGTGGATATATAAGGAAATAAATCAATATATATTTAAATACAACTCCTTCTCTACACACGCAATCTGACTCAAAGTCAAGAAAATCATCAAGGAAACCATCCTCACCTCAAGTTAGAACTCTCGGTACTGGGAGGGATATTCCTTGGAGATTATTATCCTTCATGACCTTCATATCCTACCACCTACATCCCCCTCTCTTACTTACCCACAACCTCACCTCCTCCCCCCCATAACATGGCCCCATGCCCTGCCTATTTTTCGCAAGATAAGCTTTGACGGTGCCTCTCATGGAAACCCGAGCCCTGGTAATTTATGAGGGGGTTTCTAGAATAGTCAAGGGGAACATTATGAGTAACTATGCAAATTAAATCAACATCAAAAGGAATAACATAGGTGAGATTCAAGCTTTCGAAGTCAGCCTGACCATTGCCATTCGAGAATCTACCACATGCTCATCATAAAAGGTGACTCACAAATCATCATTCAAATGCTTCACAAGCTTGAATATGGAACCTCATTAACCAAAATTTCCACAAGCTAGAGATTGTTCTCTATGCTGGAGTGCATCTTTTCCCTCTTTCCTTGAAATGAATCCAGTATCCCTTCACATGTGAAACACTCAAAGAATAAATGCATTGACCATCTCACCAATGAGTGAATAGACAGAGAGAATGTTCCTCTTGACTTATCCTGGGACAATGTCCCCTTCTTACCCATGCACAATGACTGCCTCTCTCTAGCAAAGGCATACCATTCTCCCCCATATTGGGTGACTGACAAGAGACCACTCATGGGGCCACCATCCAAGGAATACTACCAAGTTTCCCTCCCATATGTTAACACATATTGTTCCCATCATACCCCTATCACTTCTATAAATAAATAGCATGGTTAAATGTACTGCGAGTGAGCTATGGATCCTTGATCCAAGTGTTCTTCATGTCCCTTATACACTCATTATTGTTAATATACACTTCACCATCTGCTAAATCATCCCTCTCTTCTGACCTTCCATAATGGATCCCCGATCTACATTTACAACACTTTTTCTCCCCCCTCATTGTCATTATGTATAGGACTTTGTCTATTCTCTCTTTCTCCTTATTTGGCCTAGCTCCATCACCTTCTCTTCATTCTTCTTTCTTTGCACCATTTCTACCTTCCTTTTCTATTAGCTAACATCCATATTGTTCCCAAGTTTTATTAACTTCTCCTCCTAGGCCCTATGGCTCCTGGTCATCATTCCCGATGTGCCCAAAGAAGATCCGAACATAATCCTCCAAGGTACTTGAGGACCTTCCTAGCCATTGTTGCACATGAGTCCCCTCACTACTATATTTCCCATAAACCTCCACACATTCAATATGGCATTGATTTAGTTGAAAAATACATTAGAATACTCTAAATCTTTGACTCTAATGATGAGATCCTTGACTTTGTCACCTCCTGGATCCCAGACATACAAAATATTAGATCTCGGATATCCCAATACCTGAAAACTGTAGACATCTACTGACACATGAAGATATTGTTGGGTCGCATTCTAATTGATCAAAAGGATCACAAGAATGAGATATAGTTGCATCTTGTTGAAATTCAAGATCAACTTTGGCTCCAAGACTACAAAATGAACCTCCTATCTAGGCACATTGTAGGAACGGACCTCAATCAAGTGATGTTTCCTCATACTCAAGTGTCAGCAGATGAGGGCCAACCTTGCACTTGCCTCTAATTCCACTTCAAATGTTGTTGCTCCATCTTAGTTTTTGTTGTATTCTACTGGATAATATAGAATGTATTAGGATTATAATTTTGTTTATATTAAAGCATATTAGAAAGCACTGGGAAGCAGGTTATAATCTTGTCAGAAGAGATAGAAAACTCTTTAATTTTGTCCATTCTTTTTAGTTTAATTGACAATATTTCCATGTTTTATTAGACAAATTAATGTTTATTCTTGGTACAGATTCCCTAGTGGGAGGCCAATGACAAGATTTTTGTATACTCTTTCAATGGAAATCTAATGGTTCTAGAAGTTTGCAAAAAAATAGGGTAATCCAATAATCAAAAAACACCAATATAAATGTCGAACTATACATGAACCCCATCCAATGTGTCATATTTAATTATGTAAGACCAAAATCCAATAATCATTTCAAACCCAATGTAATCCAAACATTAATAACTATGCAACCATTAAGCACAAATCTTAATGGGTTAGCCATAACACAACCTACCATGCAAAATTTATGAAGAAAAATTTCAAGAAGCAAAATGAGTAAATATTAGATTTATATAATCCTTATAGTTAATATTTAAATTAATTCCTTCTCACTCTGGTTTCAATTATTTGTTCTCACTTTAGATTTATATAATACTTATAGTTAATATTCGAATTAATTCCTTCTTAGTTTGGTTTCAATTATTCATTCTCACTTTTTATCTATAAAATGTTAAGGCCACACACCTTTTTTCATACTCTCGTTGATTTAACAAGCATGATTTACTTGTTTTTCTTCCTTTATATGGATAAATTGATGGTTATATTTTTTTAAGGAATCCACAACACGAAACGACCATATGGAACAACATATTTCACATTATGTTTTTGAATTGATAAGAGAATAGACCAAGAAATTATCATATGTATAGCTAGTAGTGTAGTTGCAAGACCCAAGTCATGCACTTGGACTTTTCAATTTACATTGATCCCATTCACTTGACTAAAGGGCCATTTGTTCCATTAACTCCACTCTCAACCATCTTATTCTATCTTGCAACATTTTCTAAGAAAATATAACATCCCCATAATGCACTCCCAACATGGAGAGGGTATCTTTGTTCGTGCTCTTAAAATTTCATCCCTCAAGACACCAACTTCTTACAGATATCAAAAACCATCCAAATGTGTGCATGGGTTCCACTACAAGGAGAACACCTTGCAGCGAGGTTTTTATGAAACATCCTCAAAAAAATTATCCTATCTCTATTTATA